>APFE030138437.1:1612-134308 GCA_000404065.3 Pinus taeda | reverse complement strand
TTCTTAATTTTTGGTGATGGAATTCAACAATAGTGATTTTAATTAGTTGTTTTGTTTTTGTTTTATTTTTGTTATGAAATATTTATGTCTATTGATTTTTAGTTTAATTAAGCTATATTTAAGCTAAGTGGCATGTACTAGCTACTATGTAGTCCTTGTTAAAATATTATGTTCTATATAAAGTAAGACTATGGAAAAAGAGAAAAAAATATAAAATAAAGGATATTATTACCTAAAAAATACTACTGACTTATATAACTCTGCCAATTGCTAGAAAGGGATATCTACCCATGCAAAATTACAATCGTTCTAATGTGGTTGTAATAAGTAAAATAAACTATTGAAAATGACCAAATAAAATCCATAAATATATTCAACACTTCTACTAATATAATGTTAACCTCCTTCAAAAGCATTAGTCGCGTGCATTCCCCTTCAATTCTTGATGTATTCACTCTAAACATGTGACTTTTCCTTAACTACAATCTAAAAAATTAAGTAATTGCCTCCAATATGAAAACCAACTTTTCCTCTAAAATAATCCTCTAATATAAACTGATCTAAAGCCTCTTTTAAAATTAATTGATGAGTCAACACCTTGAAATTTATGCCACATAAAGATTCTTTTTGCATATCCCAAAAATTTGGCTTTTTGCAATGCTCTGCACTTGATTAGCCTTTTCTCATGACATTCCCTATATCTCACTTGATTTTTCTTTTGTTTTGACACTGCCCTTTTGTAACTTATTTCTCTTTTATCATGATGTATTGCACTTGTAAAACGTTTCCTTGCATGTAATCTATCAAAATGTAGGAAACTTTATTTTTTCAAGAAACACTACATGAGAGGAAATCTTATTTTGATTTTATAGGAAATGTTGCATCATAGAAAAATCATTCCAAAATAAATAAATAAATAACATTTTGAAAATTTTCATAATTTTTTTTTCATTCTCACAGTGGGAAAGGTTTCCTCTTTTATGATGTATTACACAAATGTATCACATTCCAAGAAAAATCATTTCACAACATTTCACATAATGAGGAAAATTCGTTCAATGTATCATTCTTCGGCAAAAATGTTCTCCTCTTGCAATATTACATCATGACAAAAATGGTTTCAAAAATATATGTGACACAAGAATGGTATCGTCCTAAACATTTTTGTGACATGATGTATTATGCACTTCAATCAAAATATTTTAGTTGCAATATATTACCACTAGTTAAAAATCTTTGAGCTGCAATGTAAGTAAAACTATTACCTGTGTGATAAAGGAAAAAATTACAGTTAGAAGAAGTCCAAAAGATTAGAGAAAGTTGGTTTTTTCTCAAAGACTAGACTAGAGAAATTTGAAAAATTTAGATGATAAAAACATAATGCAGAAATTATTGAGAACTTTGCAAACAAGTATCCTAGTTTTCAAAAAACGATTTTGTCTAACTGTGTCAAAACCTGGCTTTTATAGTTAGAATTTTTTATTTTTTTTACTATTTTATTTATTTATTCTTCTACATTTTCCTACTTTACTTGGAAATTGAAGAATTTTCTCAAGTAAGTGAGTATTTCCAATGAAAAGATGTTACAAATATAAACATATTCATCTTTCAAAGATATGTTTTGATAAATACGTAAATACATGGAATCAACTATTCTACTTGATATAGTTCCAAGGGATGGTGAATGATGGAGGAATGTTGTGGGATGACAATCATTTAGAAACAAGTTTCAATGTGATATATATATCCTTGGCTTTGGTTCATTAGCAATTGTTTGCATGTCCTCCTTTGTCATGCCATGTAGATATTCTAAGGTTTGTTGATTTATCTCTTGAATGCATAAAGGATATAATTATGGCAATAAAACAAATTCCTTAACATCAGGCTCTAGTGTCTTCTCTCTATTGATTGTTTCCCATGACTTTCTAGTCTCTTTTGTAGATTAGCAAGGATGATAAAAAAAATATTCTAAGTCTTTTTCTTGATGTCGCTTATGAGTTTCTAGATCTTCTCCTTGAGTGTGCTCTTCAAATATGTTCTCCTCTCATAATCCCTTATATGTATATATGATTCTAATTTTAGTTAGCATTTTTCTTTCTTAAGATGCATATATGCTTTTGATTTCTATTATGATTTTGGAGATTTCTTGGGGTAACATTTCCTCATTTTTTTCAACAAACATTTTATTTTCCTTCTTCTTATAGATGATAGGTCTTGTTAGCACATAGATTACTAAATGGGGGAATTTTATAATAATAATTAAAAAATAAATTCTACCTTATAGAAATAAATGAAATATCTCGAAAGAAAATAATTTCAAAACCCATCATGTTACATTGAATGCTACTAAGACCCCATTTTCAGCATGTTATATGTTCATCATGAGAGTCTCTTTAACCCATTAATGAAAATCCAATTGCAAAAAATAAAAAATAAGAACAAAATTATCAAACCCTAATCCAATTAGTATCTCCCTAAAAATTGTGCTAAATATGTCATTCGTTTTGATTCCTCAAATTTCAGACATTAAATTATCAAGAAGGAGTTCATAAACTTGGAGATGCTACGCTATATCTGCAAATTTCAGGGAATCAATAAGATTTCTAACCTATGACCTCGAAATGGAAGCAAAACTAAGAAACAAATAGACCAAGGCTAAAGGTTACTTGTTCACAAGATCGAACGCTTAGGGATGGATTTGTGAAGGCCCAAAAGACAATCTTTCACCCAACTCTAGGCTTAGTGTTCCTAGATCATCTAAGAAGAAATGTTTAAACCCCATTTTCAGTAAAACATAATCCACCACAACTGTAAACAAAAGATATTTTTTGGGAATAAAACCTAAGATACGTATACTATATAAGGAATCAATATAAATCCTTCTCACCATATGTTTCATTTATTTACATTGAATGAATATAAAATTCATGCAATCAAGGAAAACTTACAATGCATATTGGGCCCTTCAAGAAGTTGTATACTTTTACTAATAAATAACATAAGTGCAATGAAAGGGGAAGAAACCTACGAAATGTTTTGATCCTTGGGGTTGCACACAAAACCCCTTCTCAATTGGTCACAAGTCTTCCACACTGACTGATCCAAGTGTTCATGCAACCAAGAGGGTTGTAACATGCATCATTTCCCTTCAATGGTCATGTTGTTGCTAAATCTTGCACCTGCAACACAAGTACAACAAGAGACAAACAAAGCTACCTGGAGATAGCGTCTAGGTTGATTGTGGACCAGTGCTTAGGACATCTTAAATAGAGGATTTCTTGTGAGTTTATATTGTAAGGGGGTTACAACGCTCCAATTGTCACGTAAAAAGGTATGAGGGGGGATCGGTTCATTCCTCCAAAGGTATGAGTTATATATTCTAGGTATTCCCTTACCCACATAGTTCCCAGAAGTATTACATAGAGTAGTGGAGGTCGATTACTTCAAAGGGGACTAGAGCTTAATAGGCTTTGTTGAGTAAATGAGAGAGGATTAGGAGAGAGCATAGCTCATCATATAGAGCCCAAAACATCCAGAATTCTATGTTGAAAACATAGAGATGCAAGAAATGGGAAATGCTACACTTGTTTGAGCTACAAGCAGAAATAATGGACTGAAAAGAGGATGGGTGCTATGATTCTTATAGAGCAGTTTAAAGATATCCTTTAACCCTTCATACATGTATTATGCATTAGTAAATAAACACACACGGATCTGTAAGGAAGCATGAAATAATTTTTGGAAGTTATTGTAGCACACATGTAGAGAAGAATATGAACATAATGGAATTAAAAAAAGGATAAACATACTGTAATGCTAAGGAGGAATCACCACCATTTTTGTGATAGTCTGAAGATCTACCTGTGTAAAGTAACACAGTTTGAAATAAAGTCATGCACTTATAGATTTATGAGCAAAAAATGGTATCACAGAGTTCATCCCTCACGGGTGAGAAATTTTCGAACCTCTTTTATAGATTTCATCCCCTTATTTATAAGAAGAGGGGGAAAGCTTTGAGTTACAATCAAAATATCTAAGCTCAAGCCCTAGTTTTCATGCTAGACTAGGTTTCTTGGCTCTGTAAGGCTCTTCTACCACCTACCTAAAGATTACAACAAGGCTCAAATCCCTTTCTTGGAAAAAATGCAGAAATAAATGCACAGAGAAAGAAAATTTAGAGAGGAAAGAGGAGGTGTCCCTTTGCTACTTCAGTGGAGGACTTGGATAGATCCACGTCCCTGCTGTCATCAGGCTTCTTTTCAGCTACTTGAAGAGGTTCACTACTGCTTGATTGGTTTCTGTCAATTCTACCTTAACTACCTGAGTGACTTGTTCGGTGGCATAGGGAGTGGAGTGGGAAAGACATGTGTCCAAGTGGTCCTTTTCTATGTAGAGAGAATGGAGCACCATGCCATCCCATTAAGTCTTCCTGAGTTCCCCCCATACTGTTATGGAGCTCCACCATGCTCCATTAACTATCATAACTAATGGCCCATCTATTCATTTAAATCATTGCAGAACATTATTCGAGCCTCACGACCATGGACCTCTAACATTAAAAACAGACGAATAGGTGGGCGTTTTTAATTTCCCCTTTCACCCCTATGATTTCATTTTATTCATTCATGTGATCTAGGGCCTGAACCAAGTGCTTATCGCTTCGGGCACTAAGGCTCTGAACAGTTACACGGTGGACCTTATTTCTTTGTTATCACAAATCCACATATCATCACTTTAAACATTGCTTTACCCTTTTCCTTTGAGCGGACAATTAGTCCAAAGATGAGGTCCATATAGACCCTACCCTAGTCATCTATCGCATACAGGAAGGAGTCCCAAACATCAAAATAGCACTGTGCCAATGTCTTAAGCTTTTTCTTTTTCCATTGCATGGGCCAATAGTCTAGACGTGAGATCCTTATAAACCACGACGTAATACTCTATCGTGTCTAGGAGGTTCCCACATATCGCAATTACTGGCTCCATCGTCTTTAGCTTTTCCCCTTAACTATTGTGATCACCGATCTGCGGGGTGACATCATCACTGTCACGTGCCACCCTATGAATGGTGACACATGGGACCCAGAAATGGCACCATGCCACCCCTCAAAATACTAAAACCGAGTGACACGTGTCCTCTGCGACGTCATCAACCATACTTCCATGTCACTGCCAACGTCATCTTCCCTATCAGCTCTTAACAGCAATAACATGCCGCCATGTGGCCTCCGGGAGGAGAGAGATAGTGGCCCACCAGGCCTTGGTTTTTTCATGAAATCCTTTGTCAATCGGGATGGGCCACTCCTCAAAAATTTAACATTGTATCAAAAAATCGTAGTGTAGTGAGGTATTTTCAAGAGTGAGCCCTCTACTATGTCATTCCACTGATAGCCGATGTCCTGGTCCTATTGATCGATATGCGATGCGTCGATAAATGGCGTGCCTGGACCCACAGACTACCGATATGTGATATCGGCGATCAACAGATCACTGCTTTCCATTCCACAAGTGTTCCCTTCCTACCTGGACCCACCAACACTGATATGTGATTGCGATGAACCTCCCAGGTCTCGATAGTGATTTTTCCCTCAAACTTTGCCATTTTCTTGGTTTACTAGGCATTTCCAAGGTAGACTTCAAAATGCCTTAACTTTTGCTCCATGAATCCATTTTTGGACTTCATATACTGTTGGAAAGCTCTTTCCAAGCACTAGGAAATGAAGAGAGACTGATTAATCTATGACAACTTCTGTGGCCCAAAACATAGCATCAAACATCACTACTATTTGACTTTTTAAGCAATCGAAGACTGATGAAGAAATGAGTGACAACAGGTTACTTACACTTCTACAATAACATATTTGCATGTATGAAACTATTCAATGATCAAAATAATAAATGGTGCATTCAAGGGAATCAAACCATATTTTAATTATGAGTTCATAAAAGGAGATGCACTACAATATGTTTATTGAATAAACTGACTATATTCTACTACACTATAGACAAGAATGCAACATGGAAATGTAGGCTGAGTTGGTGGTCCCTCCAAACTAAATCCATGCTACCTAAGAACATATATAATCAAAATTGATTGACACCACCAATGATATCATGCACTAGCATTAGAAGTTTGTCATTAAACATAAATCTCAAAAATGTATAATGCAACAAACAACTCTAATGATTAATTGTTCAATAGTATTTTCATTACAAAGATTAATTATGTTTAGGAAACCTAGCTACTATTTATAACCTCCTTCCTCTATTCTCTATCCATAACTTTATATAGAGAAGCAATGGGGTGGATTGAAACTAATTCCCTCAAATTTGAACTATCAAACTATGAATAGATTACAAATATTGTCTTTATTTATTTTTGGTATATCTTGGTTGGAGAAAAAACTTAAGATATGATTACATATGATTTTACTAACATACAACCATAAAAAAGAAACATCATTTGGTTCCTTTGTTAACTAAACATTATATTTAGAATCTTTGTTAGAAACAACCACAACAAGAAAAATCCATTTGAAATAACCATGTGTATCACCGAACCCATGAATTTCATGGTGAATATGCTCATGATTCAACTAGTTGGATCATTGTGCACAAAACCCATTTTGAAAAATTGGAAAATTCATATTAATTGCTCTAGAAAACATTAGAGTAAATTTCAACCTAAATGTTCCCATGGAATTTCCATGTAATAATATGTAAACCAATCAAAATATTATAAATTTAAAAAGAGGTACATGTAAATATTTCCAAGAGAAAACAAGAAAATTTATTTTTTAAATTGTATTTTTGGCTTATCTCCTTATACGTATACTCAAATTTCAAGTGTAGACATTTGTTTGATGTGGAATTATTCCACATCCAATGAGTACCCATTATGCATACCTTTGAGAAGACCCAAATTGATAAAAATCCACGGTACATTAAAAGTTCAACATGATTTTTTAATGTATCTTCAATTTTTATCAATATGGGTCTTCTCAAAAGTCTGCATAATGGGTATTTGGTGGATGAAGAATTTAATTCTACATTGAACGAGTGTTTACACTTGAAATTTCAATAAACTTGTAAGGAGATAAGCTAAAAATATAGTTAAAAAAAACAGTTTTCTACTTTTCCCTCCAAAATTCATCAATTTTATTATTATTTTAACTATTATTTTATTAATTTTCCTTAAGATACCACTTTTAGGTTGAAATTTCCTCTAATGTGCATATGAAGTTTGTTATATATTTCTTCTTGACACATTTTATCACGAGCTAAGGGCTTGTAGGATTGACTTGGGTATGAGATACATAACATAGATCCATGTAAATGGGCCTAGGAACAAACCCCATGCTCTATATTTTCTCCTCGAGCTATGCAGATATGCCAACCTTGGAGGCTAGTTGCAGTAAAAACATAACAATAAGAGAAATCGAACTAACCATAATCATCATTAGTAAAACCAATCATAATCCTATCTAGTTCAATAAAAATAAAGGAAATAAATGACAATTAACTACTTTAACACTTGTAAGCTTGTCACAACATGTTCATGAAGAAACATGTTAAGAATAGTAATGAACATTTGAAGAAATGAAGTAAAATGATCAAAAAGAGTGTTTTGAATGGTGAAAATATATGGCATAATGGCAACTCAGTGCCTCTTGCACATAAGAAATAAGTGAGGAGAACAAATAAATTCCGGGCTTCACACTTCCTTAATATGAGCAACATGGAATACACGAGCCTCCATCCTTATGAAAAAGATGGGGTTTTCAAGACAAGACACCGAGCAAGAAGACCAAATAGTAAATAAATTACCTTGTCTAAGGGAAAAAACTTACCCAAGAGTCTTAATGTGTTTCCAATAACCACAAGTGGGTTAGCATTCAACTATTCAAGAGGTAATTTGGTTATACACACTTAATTTAAGATTGAATATAACAATTACATGATTATATAAATTCATATTCATATAAAGACAAGCTAATGTGTTCCTTCCTATAATCCAAATTGGCATTGTTCTTGATTATGGTATAATTAAAGGAAACATTTACATATTAGATTGAATTTCGTTATATACATATCCAACTTACAACTTTTGTTCAACATTCTAAGAAAAGAACATAAAGTCATATAAATACTTGTCTGCAAGGTGTCCCAATCAAGCACATTATTGCAATGATTGCATCAACTTTATGACATTATGACCCTTATATTTGGATATAATTTTATCATCTAAAATCAGTTGTACATGCCAAAAAACGAAATATAGTTATAAGTACTTCTAGTTATGTTTACAAATATTTTCTCATTGTCAAATTATATACATGATACATGAAAATATAAGAAATATTTGGTACCATTCTCATTATTATCCTTAATAAGAACCTCTATTGGTTCACAATAAGTATTCATGTAATGAGAACATTGAAGAAAATCAATTAAAATTGAAATAGAATGACCAACCTAGCTAAATCAAGTTCTCAATTTAGAATCAACGTAGTTGGATGTATGTGCTCCTACTGATCTTAAACTATCTTAGGATGAATTTTGGTGAGATGCTTCAAGAAATAAACTACGGTAAAGTAAACTATGTGTTAGGGATGATCACAATAATAGTATGAATCCTCTCCCAAAGTTGAGGTAGCTAAAGTTTGGTGGGTTACTAAGTGTATTCTTAAGAGTAAGACTCACTCTCAATGGGATATACATGGCCCTTCCTTGATCTTTAATAGAGCAAATACCAATTAGTGGAATTCATCAATGTCAAAATAATTGACATGGAGATCCATAATAAGTTACTCTACCCATAATGTACAAAGAAATTATAAGGAGCATTCATATTATTATATGGAGGTTTATCAAAAAGAATAAACTACATATCTATCAAATTGTATTTCCTTGTTAGAATGTGCACCATTTCATGCAAAGAAATATATTTTATACATTAGGGGTTGGATAGTTTTACAATTAATAAAAAAAGGGACAAATATCTCTTTTATTACATGGGAAATTTTAAACTTTTCCTTACTAACGTTAGTTTATTAGTACTCTCTCATCCCATCCCTATATTTGGATTAGACAACATGCGCACGGGAATGCTTAATTGCAACAACAATGTTATCAAGTAAAATGGCTAGTGAAATATGAGATGGCCTTATCTAAGTCCATCTAAGCATTGATTAACTTTTATGCATGGGCCGCACGGGGGTTTATAGTTTGGATTTTTATCATGGTTTTTCTTTATGTTAGTAGAATAAAATATGCATTTAAATAATATCAATCTAGAAAAACATGAATTTCTATAAATTAACAAATATAAATACTATATTTTGAAGAAAATATATTTGGAAATTGTAGATCCTCTATAAAAAACATAGAGTGCCAACCATGGAAATGTTCCTCTTACTTGTCATCACCAATATTAGGCTATAGCAATGGCCCACTCAATTGAGGAAAAGAAATAGAATGAAAGAGTAATGTGTTGAGGAAAATTTAGTTTAAATGGATTAATGAATTATTTTAATTATCTCTTTTAACTTTTGTGATAATACGATATTGAATGAAACTCTATGTCTAGATTGTAGCTGGTACAATAGGTGAGTACAATGAAAATCCTTTGAGGCAAGCTATAATTGTCACCCCTTGATGGTCTTTATTCTCAATATCTATTAACCATTTTACTATCCTAAAGGACAAAACATCTTTGGAGGTGTATATTCTCCAAAAGACCAATAGATACAAGAAAAACGTACATTGCATAGGAGACTCATTTTTAAGGAACAATTTCAAGGGAAGGAATACCATTTTTCATTAGGATTCATGTGTCCAAGTTTACACCTTTATTGGTGAGATCATCTGTAGCAGAAATTTTAATTCTCAACACATGAAAGAATATAATAATAGAGAAGGCTAATTTTAGACTCTTGACTCGATTAATAATTCTTTGAAACCTTCAATCATTAGGAAAAGATCCATGAACAAGGTGATGGATAGTTGCAACTTAGAATCTCACAAAAACAATAGATCTTCGATGTTTGCTTCTCTAGCCAGAAGGATCCATTATAAATATCCATATGCCTCTATTGTAGAAATGCATCTACCACATTATTTGCACAATTTTCTAACCCCCAACTATACTCAATTTCAATTTTTCCATAAAAAATGAGTATACCCCTTCACGCTCCTACACCCCTTTCTAATTATTAGTAAACATAAAAATACACATGCATTTTTCATATGAGCATACTTTAAAAACATGACATTTTTAATGTATGTGTAATATTTTCATCTACAAAACCATTATAAAACCAAATTTTCATTGGGCAATGGTCATTACAAAGGATATTTAAACACTAATGTGTGCACATTCATAAAGTGTACATGTATTCCTAGAATTCACAGTAGGTACACAATTGTGTTGGAATAAAAAAGGAGACAACTTTGTGTACTCACTCAAAATTGTTTATTAATCTTTTAAATTGATAAAACATACCTTGTTACTATTTTTTTTTTCCCTCTGCATTGCCACATTTGTTAAAAAATTTAAAATAAACATTAGAAAAGTGAAATATGACAAATATTCAATTATTATATTTTCAACATTTTATTCCCTACTTTTTCAATTTTAAAAACTCCTCACATCTCAAGCACATATTACAACTTAACTAAAAAAATAATTATGAAAAAAAAATATTGAAAACATCCAAAGAAGATAATACTTTTCCTTCCTATAGTAGGCCATTACTAGTTCCATGGAAGGTAGACCACTATTATTTCATAAAAACAACTAAAAATTTTAAGTACATTTCCTTCCTATAGTAGGCCACTACTATTTTAATGAAAAGTAGACCACTATTATTTCCTAAGACAACTAAACATTTTATTAGACTGAGAGGTTCTCTCCAACTTAATATGGTAGAGATGTTGTAATGTCATATCTCGTAAACATTTTGAGTGGGCCTAATGATTAAGAGCATGTCTTTCCTCCTAAGAGGTCACAAGTAGCAAAACCCCATAAACATTAATATAAAAAATTATATTTTTTACCATAAATTTGATATACAATTATAATTATTTATCAATATCTCCTATTTTTACGGCGAAGGCGTTCTCTTTATGGGCTTGGGGTGAGTAGACACTGTTCACCCTGACCAATAACAACTCTCTATTTTCGTCGTCCTCCAACAAATTGAAATAAGCACGTGCCTCTCTCTTACTTTTCCATCTCCATTGTTGTCGATCGATATTGTTGCCTTTAAGAGGTTGCGAAGACTCCATGATCTTATCAGTTTGGATGCCATTGAGTGGTTTGTGTGTTTACATCTTTGGGTTTTGATGGTACTGTTTGTGAATGTTACAATTGTTGTGTTATATTTTTGTATGTGTATGTAATTATTTATTAATAACTAGTTGGTGATAAAGAAGAGAGACAAATTTTCCAATAGCTTGTAGGAGGGTTGATAATATAGATCTATTTCATTTAATTTTAGGAATCACAACTTCTGACAAATAGTTATTCTTAATAGTGTCTCTCTAGGTATTCTTAAATATAGCTTGATGAGTAGTTTTAATAATTTACTGCGTCAAGATTACTCTTGAAATAATTTGTTTCTTTGCTAATGTTTGAAATAATGTATTTCCTTCAAGAATATTCTGATCATTTTTTTCTATAGTCTATTTTGCAAAGTCAAGAAATAATGTATTTTTGAATTTTTTTAATGACTAGCCAGATTTATAAATCTTTACATCCAAACAATTATCATATCTCTTTTAAGAATATCTTGATTTGTTTTTACTTTTTATAAATATATCTTTTCCTCTTGTAAATATTTTGAATACATTGTTGTACACAATTATCTATTAGTAATTTTGAATATATTTTGAATATATGTAATTGTCTATTAGTAATTAGTTGGCAATGAAGAAGGAAGATGATATTGTTAAGAATGAATTTTCACCTTGCACGAGGATTGACTCTACACATATATTTCATTTTAATTATCGGTCAAGTAATTTATAATAGTGTCCCTTTAGGTTTTACTAAATATATTTTTGTTTCTATTTTAATAATCTATAGCCTCAAGATTAACATCTAATGCATCAAAATCAACATCCACACTAGAATCAATGCATCTTGTGCAGGAAATCAAATAGGATTAGTAATCCACATCTACGCTGAAATCAAGGCATCTAATGCATGCAATCAAATATGATTACAAATCAACATCTACACTAAAATCAATACGTCTAGTGCAAGCAATAAAATGTAATTAGAAATCAACATCTACACTGAAATCAATGAATCTAGTGCAAGAAATAAAATATATTTAGAAATAAACATCTACACTGAAATCAATGCATCTATCTAGTGCAAGCAATCAAATAGGATTACAAATATCCATCTATACTGAAATAAATGCATCAAGTGCAAGAAATCTGCTTCCCTCTCTCCCCTTTCCATCTAATATTGGGAAATATTTTAATAATTTACATCCTCAAGATTAACAATATATAATCCATCTAATGCATGCAACCAAATAGGATTAGAAAACAACATCTACATTGAAATCAATGCATCTAATGCAAGTAATCAGATAAGCCTAGAAATCAACATCTACAATGAAATCCATGCATCTAGTGCATGTAATCAAATATAATTAGAAAATCAACATATATCTCGAATTAAATGCATCTAGTGAAAGAAATCAAATAGGATTAGATAACACCATCTACATTGAAATCAATGCATGTAGAGAAAGCAATCAAGTAGGATTAGAAATCAACATCTACGTTGAAAATAAATGCATCTATTGCAAGAAATAAAATAGCATTAGAAATCCTCATCTACACTGAAATCAATGAATCTTGTGCAAGAAATCAAATAGGATTAGAAATCATCATCTATGCTGAAATCAATGCATCTACAGCAAGAAATATTCTTCCCTCTCCCCCTCTCCATACATATCAATATCTCCCTCCATCTCTCCTTCTTTGTCTGTCTATCTCACACCCCCCAAACATACATGCTCGCTCTCTCTGTATCTGTCTATCTCTCCCTCCCTCTCTCCCTCTCTCTAGCTCTCTCTTCTTCCCTCTCTTCACCTCCCCTCTATATCTCTATCTCCATCTGTTTCTCCTTTGTCTCTCTATTTCACCCAAAAAATATATACATTATTTCTCCATATTTATTTGTCCCTTCATCCCCCTTCGTCTCCCTCTCTCTTCCCCTTCTCTCCCTCTCTCCCCCTTCTATCTCTCTTCCCTGCTCCTCTCCTCTCTCCCTCTCTCTTTATCTCCCTTATCACTCCATCTCTCTCTCCACCTTTCTCTCTATATTTATTTCTTCTTACCTCCCTCCCTCTCCCTCTTTCTCTCTTCTTCTCTTTCTCACGTACTCTCTCTCTTCCTTCCTCTCCCTCAATTTATTTCCCACCTCCCTATCTCTCTCTCTCTTTACCCTCCAACTCAGTCACTATCTCCCTCCCTCTCCCCTTCTCTCCCCCCCCTTCCTTCCATCTATCATTTGTATTTATATCTTAACCCGAAACATACACACTGTCTCTCGATCTCTCCCTTGTCACTCCCTCTCTGTCTCTCTATCCAATTTTCTCTCTCTGTGTATTTCTTCTTCACTCCCTCTCTCCCATCCAACTTCATCTCTCTATCCCTCCCTCTCAAGTCTTCTCTCTGGTCTTCCCCTCTCTCCCTTTCTTTCCTACCTCCTTCTCTCTCCCCCCATATCTCTCTCTCTCTCTCTCTCTCCCCACCCTCCATCCGCATTGTCACTATGCTCCCTCCTCTCCTCTCCTCATCTCCCGCCGCTCCATCTTTCTATCTCCCTGCTCGATCTCTCTACCCTTGCTCTCCCTGCCCCGCATGCACTGCCTCTCTTCTCTCTATTCATTATTCTTCTCCCCTCTTCGTTCATGTATATACTATCTCTCCCTTGTCACTCCGCTCTATCTCTCCACGCTCTATCACTGCTAATGTCTTATGTTCTTCCCTCACATATATATCTAAGAATAAATTATACTTATCATGCTATATTAAATATATTTATTATAATATAATTAAACGAAATAATATTATATTAAATTTAATATTGTAATTAAATACAAAAGTTATTAAATTTAATCATATGCAATATCAATATTAGATTTAATGATGATTTTTACATATAATGATAACAAAATGTATAGTAAAACTACATTAAATTAATATACATGGTTTTTACTTTTCAACGTTAATTTTACAAATATTTAATTAAAAGATTTTGGAGGAGGATTTTGAATTCTTTGTGTTGAATTAACCTTTTTCCTTTTGGTTTAAAAAATGGTATTGGCTTGAGTAAAGAGTAAAGTTGTTTAAAATTTACCTAATTTGGAATTTTAATGTGGTAATTTTTTTTGTTAAAATAAATTTATGATCCATTCAAATTCATGTATATGATAAAAGAGTTATTAAACATATTATCCATTAAAGTTTCAAGTGATTTTTTTTCCCGACATTAGCGAAAATTATTTTTATTATTTTTGAGGACGTGACATACTTACACATTAGGTTCAGACTTGGTTGTAGAATGTGCATCTCGGTGCAATAAGCGATGAGAATGTCTTCACTCCATCTCCATAGTGCGTTCTTTTCTTGAATTAAATCACTACTTTGAATTTTTGAAACGTTATCAATCCGGAAGGTTGGGTTCGAACTTCGTCGAGTGACTTAAAAACTACTCATGAAATGAAATGAAATAATATTTTAACGTCCACGAGACTAAAAATAGTCTATGGTACCATTAGTTCCCTACTTTTCTCCTTTTTCAATTCAATCCTTTTCTTATTCAAATTGATGATGAGCTGGCCCAACCTTCCAACAATCCCCTCGGTGAAAAGACAATGCCAAGAAACTGGTGCTAGCATATTCACATAACTTTCTTTGATGTCTTTGAATGCATCACATTCCAAATGAAATATTTTTCCGATTCCACTACCCCAAACGTGAAAAATGTACACATGTGTTCTTCCCAAGCTTCTTTAGGCCTTTTCCACCATCCTATTTCACACCGAAGTTGATGCGAGTTGGTTCTTAATCGAGCAATAAGAACCTTTTCCCTACATGGAATGGTAGTTCCAATGAATTTTTTTTTTGTAGATCAGACGTAGGGTTGAATTCCTCAATGTAGTACTTCTTCTTTTTGTTGTAGATCACATCTAGGTTGAACTTCGACTAATGATTAAGATGCCCTCTAGGTACACTACCACAAAAAAGTTGGTAAAGGGTCACAAGATATCATCCATCATTCACATGAAGGTTGCGAGGGAATTCATTAACTAGAAAGGCATGACCCACCATTCAAAAACGACCTTGTTGGATTTGAAGGCAGTTTTCCACAAATCGGAGGGTTCAGTTGGTATTTAGTGATACCCATACTATAAGTAAATCTTGTTGAAATATTTGTCCCCCATGAGCTAGTTCAAAAGGTTATCAATATGTGGGATTGGATACCTATTCTAGAAAATGATCTTCTTCAGTGCCTGATATTCAATGCAAAGTCTCTAGGTGTCATATTTCTTTTGTACCAACACAATCGGGCTCCCACAGGGTGATGAACTTGGCTTGATGTACCCTTTCTACAACAGCTCCAGAATTTGCTTCCTAATTTCATCATTCTCTAAAATAAAGCATCGTTAGATCGATCGATTGGGTAGTGGCACTCTAGGGGTCAAATCGATGGTGTGTTTGACCTGACATTGTACGGGTACCCCTGTGAGTGAAGTGAATATGTCCTTGTACTCTTCCACAACCTTTTCCATCTGTTGCTACCATGCAGAGCAACTTGGTCTGGAGGCTATAGATGTGGCCACAATCTTCTTCTTGCCCTATTGGTGAATCATAAGGAAGGAAAATTTCCTGATTTGGGAAATGATATTACTACATTTCTTTATAGAGATCAAAGAGATGGTGGTAGGTGATGCTACCTCTAGTATCTTGTATAACTTATTATCCAAAGAAATAATGTCAGTGTGAGGCCTATACTTATACACAACTTGTTTCATCCACAAGTATGTTTGGCCTAATAATACATCACAAACTTCAAGAGGAGAAATGACACATAGTACCTCATCCATGAAGGGCTTGATGTTGTAGGGAAGGTGGTAGTGTTTGTTGACGCAAAGATATCACTCCCCCTCTTATGCATCTTCAAGCTCGATCTTCTCAATCTTAGTGGTGTAAACAATGGCACTAGGCTCTGCATCAATAATTTTCTTCCCTTCGTCATTCCCCCTATTAGTTTCTAACCCAGAGTTGGAACATGGATCTGATTCAGAATCCTTTAGCTCGACCACCAGTGACTGTTTGGCTCGAAAGTCACTTGTGTTGTGAGTGGGGCTCTTATCAAACTCACACCATTTCCCTGTGTATTTCTTTGTCTTCATGGTATTCTTCATTGTTTTCAGCTTTGAGGGGTTTTCCCAGGTTACCCTACCTTTGATTTTTCCTTATTTTTTTTTTACGGTTTGGGTTCCCCTTTCCCTTGGTTTAGATTCACATGTCCAAAGTCTTGATTCTTTTGTTTAAATTTCCACTTGATTATTACAATGTATCGATAAGGGGAGTCGAACAAGGAGATGTCTAAGAACTCCATCTCATCTTGGATGTACTTATGTAGATAACCACGGTACTTGAGTACCAAATGTCGCTCAAAATTTTTGATACCTCACTTTGTGTGAACGGTACGAAAAATATTTGTGAAATATGGCACATCTTGGTCCCTTTCCTACCACAGCATGGTCCACTTTATGTATTTGTCTTCATAGCTCTCGACAAAGTAATATTGTTCCTTGATGGCTTCTTGGAAAGAATTCCAAGTGGGTGTGGCTAAAAACAATGAGGATTCTCTCTTGTCCTTTTGTTCACAGTAGGTTTCCCACCAGTCCTTGACATGGGAGGTGACTTTGAGGAGTGAAAAAGTAATATTTTCCTGATTGAAAAAGTAATGAACTGAAAAGTATCCTTCCAATATATTTAACCATCTATCTAGGACATCTCCATCTATCTGACCTTCAAATATGGGAATGTCAAAGTTAACTTGTACCTTAAAAGGAGTGGCACCTCTACAGTGGTTGGTGGATGAATACGTGTCGCCTATGGGTAGTCGTCGAAGGATCTAGGAAATGTTATCCACCATCACGTTCCTCTATTGCCCGAGGGCTTCCTTGAGAAATATTTTGAAAGGATCTCCTACTCCCTCATCTTTATTTTCTTCCGCCATGGGTGGTTATTGGGGTTTGCGAGGATGGTATTGCAAAGGTTCAACTAGTTCATTCCCTAAATCTTTATACCTTGATCTCATTGAGGACATGCAAAGAAAAATAGAAAAAGAGAAAAATTCTCTGATGCCACTGATCTAGACTTATGCAAGAACACAAAAAATACAGATATAAACATAAACATAGAGATGAAAAATAAATAAAACTTCATTTTATTAAAATCAAATAACTAAAAGTATGCTTACATACATAACGGAAATAAACTAGCCCTAGTTATCGTAACTTATCTCTAAAAAGAGATGTGGCGGATACATTCCTCTGAATTGTATTACAATGAGTCTCAACGGCCTTTTTATTATTGAAAATCAAAGGAAAACCCTAAAAAAGAAAAACCCTAAGCCTAGGGGATGAAACACCAAGAGTTTGTGGTCCTTGTTGGGGTTAGTTGGGCAGCCAAGCTCCGAGGGTCATAACTTGGGCATTTCACCTCCATTTGGCCCGTATGATTCCCTGTTGGAAATATCTCTCCAATTACTACAATATTTGTTGCATACCTCAAAAAAATGTCATTTAGGGGGTAAAAACAACTTTGGAAGTTTAGGACCTGAAACACTAATAAAAATAGTAAATGCTACTATAATAAAAGAAACTTACGAAACTGACTAGAGGTGTAGGTGGAATAGGTAGGTGGCCACTAATATCCACCTATATCATTCCTCCCCCCTTAGGAAGAAATGGTCCCCATTGTGTGCAGAGACTCCATGAGGTGATGAAATGTTTGTTGAACCTGGTCCATGGTGAACCACTTTCCTTGGTGAAGGATTTGGCCTACTTTGACCAATTGGTATACCTAGATCCTCTGCTCGTGAGTTTTCTTTGTCTGCGTGTCCATGATCCCACCAGTTTTGGCCTATTTGACACAACTTGGGTCGAGCTCTATTGGTGTGAGCTGCGCAGCAACATCAGATGTGTCCAACAATGGAGGAAAGTATGGTTGTAATTGGTCAACATTCAATAATGGGTGCATACCAAGGAATAGTATAATTTTGAGCTCAAAGGCTTTGCCCCTTATAGCTTTGGTGATGGTGTACAACCCATATCGAAGTGGGAAAAGCTTATGGTGGGGCCTAATGAGGCACTCCTTCTATAATTGTAACCAAACTTTGTCACCCACCTAGAACTTATGTGGCACTCAATGATGATCATGGTGATGCTTGTGCTTAGCATTAGATTGTCCAATATGTCATGGACTTACTAGAGAATGTGCTGAATGCACTCAATGAGGTTGTTGGCCCTGTCATCTCTAGACTAGACATGAGTTGAATATTCTTAAGTAGCTGCAAATGGTATAGCCACAACAATGGCACATATTGGTTGGAATCCCAAGCCCACTAGAAAGGGATTGTGGCTAGTTGAGCTATGGAGAGCTATGTTTTAGCTACATTAAACATAGGGGATGCTTTCATCCCATGTTCGTGGATTCTTCGAGTTGTATATTCACAAAATGTGCATGATATTCTTGTTGATGACCATTGTTGGCCACTAATTTAGGGGTGGAAGGTTGTGGACTTAGTGAGTTTGGTATCCAACATCGGTGAGAGGCTTGACCAAAACACACTCAAGAACTTGGTGTTCCAATATGAGATATTGGACCATGGGATCTGAAAATGTACCCACACTCATTCAAAGAAGAGCTTAGCATAGTGACTTCTTCCGTGATGCTCTTCTTGCAGGCCGCCAGAATGGTCATCTTAGAGAATCTTTCGACGACCATGAACATGCATTCATTGCCATGCTTGGTAGAAAAAAGGCCCAATAGGTAATCCATGGAGATGGATTCCAAAGGCCGACTAGGAGTACGAAGAGGAGTATATAGGCCTTGAGTCTTGATTGTTGGTTTGGCAGTGGCATATGAAGCGAAGGATTTGATGTACTTCCTATTATCATGTCGAAGATTTAGACAATAAAAATACTTCTGTAACGCTGCCACTATATTCTCTACTGTAAAATTTCCAACTACCTGACTATAGAGTGCCTCCGAAATCATCTTGGCACACTCACTTGTAAGAGCACATAGATGCAAGGAAAATTTTAATGATGGAAATTTATCTTGAAGTTTAAAAACATTAGCGATTCTCACTAGTCCTTAATATGCAAACTATAAAACGTTTATTGATATATTTGTAAAATTATTCAAATTTATAATAATTTTATATATAGTGTCTATATATTCTTAGCAATTTTTAAGGTAAAATAATTATATATTGTAAAATTTTGGCGAATCATTTTTAGAAAATATGGATGTTGGCGAATATTTGATTTTGGAAAAATCATGGAAAAATAGTCCACATGCAAATATTAGCAACTAAATTTTTCCATAGATAGGTGTCCCAGGTTGCATAACAGTGCACCCAAGAGGTGGAAATATGGAACTCGCTTACCTCCCAGAGCATTTGGTATGTGTTGTCAAATTATGGATTTCTCTTGTAAAGATGTGGCCACCCCAAAGTCTCATGTCAACAAGATTTGAGCACAATGGTCAGCACCATAACCAGTGGTCAGTGCCATAACCGGTGGTCGATTGAGGTACTTTGCAACATTATTGGTGATTCCCTTATTGTGTTTGATTTTCAAATGGAACTGTTGCAAATATGTGGACCATTTCTGATGGCGATCACTTTTCAACTTCCCTTGTGTCTGTATGAACTATAGAGGTCAGTGGTATGTGTGGATGATTGTTTCCTTCCCCATAATGTAATTCTTCCATTGTTGAAAGGCATGCACAATAGAATACATATCTTTATTGGGATACTTTCGGACTATATCTGAAAGTGTCTGACTGTGATATGCCACTGGATGCCCCTGTTGGGTAAGAACTACACCAATAACATAGTCGAAGGCATCTGTCTCAATTTCAAATGGTTGTTGCAGGCATGATAATGTGAGCATTGGTGTAGAGTAGAGGAAATGCTTCAACTTGACAAACATCTTATGTTAAGATTAAGAACAAAACAAGTTTGTGTAAAAACCATCATTAATAAAAGAGCTTATGAGGACTAGTACACAGACTTTGGTCAGTTTGGTTTTGGAGGTCTCTCTCTATTTTGTATCTCTCGTACTCTTGGACACTTATAGTTTTCTTGGAGCACTCTTAGAGGGTGTGGAATAATTGGAGTTTTGGAGCAAGAAGGAAAAGGAAGAGAAGGAATGTGCAAGATGACATCGGGATCAACAACTACATCGAGTTTTACTTGTAGGTACCAAGTTGCATGTATGTTTTCCTCGCTAGTTTGACATGCATGGCATATTCATGTTGTTTATCGGTCATGATCTGTCACTAACATGGAGGATTTCCTAGATTAATAGTGGATTCTCCTAGCCTTGCCATTTCCTGGATAGCCATGGTGTTGTGGGTTTATTTCTTTTTTTTCCTAGTTTCTTCTCAAGTTTCCTTTATCCTGGGTTGATTTATTAGTTCATGGAAGCCCTAGTTGGACTAACGCTCTGGAAGCCCTGTAACAACCTGGGTTGAGTTACTACTCCTAGAAGCCTTGGTTGGAAAAACACTCTAAAATCCCTTGGTGTGTTGTGTTACTAGTCTTGGAAGACCTAGTTGGACAAATGTTTTGGAAGCTTGACGACAATTGTGGGTTCAGTTACTAGTCCTGGAAGCCTTGGTTGGAACAAACACTCTAGAGCCCTCGAAGGCTTAGGTAGAGACCAATCTGATGATGGTTTCCTGATGTCTGATCATGAGGTGGAATCATTGCTTGATGGGTTGAGGTGGTTGGCCTCTGGAAGACCTCGATGGTTTTGGATTGATGTGTTTTATGATATCCCCCATTCATGCTTAGAATATAGCATGGGGGTGACTGGATGAGGAGAGTTTTGGCTCACCCACGTCTATGGTTAGGTAGTTCATGGAAATCCCACAACTGGTTGGACTTTCCATCATTAATATGAGGTTAATTCTCCTTGTCATTCTATGATTATTGTATTGGTTTATATGTGGATCATATCGTTGTTGTTTCCTTGGTATTTCTATGGTTATAATTCTATTTATGCTCATGTATTATGATAGTAACTATGTATGGCTCTCATCATGTTTTCAGTTGTAAATGAATGAACAATGATCTATGGGCTAATGGATGAAATGAAGCTAATGTGTTTAGGCATCAATGCTTCTTTGTGATTTTCAAATGAGTATGAGACCCTTATGCTTAGATCTGTTGTTTACACCCATAGACTACATAATTTTGATATGTTTCATGAAAATCCTATCATGTCTAATAGGGTTCCAATCATGGGCTTGTTCAAGTAATTGCATTTGTATCATCATTCCATTGTTATCTTTCTGTTCTGAAGGTATCATTGAATTATGGTCAGTGACTTGGGATTTGGGTTTGAATAAGTGGCTCAAATCCTAGGGATGTTGGTACAACACTGAGAACAATAGTCCCTGGACACTGGCATGCCATGCTCTGGGAGTGTACACAACCCTTTGGATGATGGCATCCCCATTTCTTGGGGAGTCCAGAGGTTAATCAGTCTAAAGACATAGTGGGACTCAGGGTTACTTACCTGAGAGGTTGGGATGGTTCCTAAGAGTCTTGTTGTTGTTATTGAAGGTCTGTATGGTGTGTTTCTGTTGGTTCCACTTTGTTAACCTGACTTAGGAGGTTGAATCTTATCATGGTAACTTCTTGTCACATATTTAACTCATTTCACCAGTTACTTGGGTAGATGTGGGAAGAGGGTGTTACAGAGGTGGTACCAAAGCATGGTTCACCTCTCGGACTGAATGGGTTATGTGTTGGTCATGCATTCATGTTAGTTGCATATGTGTTTCTTGTGTTGCAATATCATGTTCTTGTTGCATTAATATGGTATGGGTCATGATTTTACTGAGGTCGCCATGAGAAGGTGATGGTGTTGTTGTGGAATGTTTATCATGAGTTTATGGTTGATTATGAATTTCTTATGGACGTAGTATTCATATGTTTTCAAGTGTACAATGATGTGGTGGTTGTTGTCATGAATGAGGTCATGGTATGTGTAGTGATATGGTCATGCATTTATGACTATGCTCTAGCTAGAATGATGGCTATATGGTTTTATGACTATGTGATATATGTATATATGTTATCATGATTATTCTATACATGTATTACACTAATTTGTCAATCTTGCAGATGAGGTATCCTCCCTGAATTATGCTAAGGTAAACTGGTTTATTGTGATTTGGTTTAGCTGACATGATATACCTTGTAGGAAGAATATCAAAGATGACTAGCAAGATGGTAGATAATAGTTCCTGAGGCTCTCCCTATGGATCATATGAGCAACATGGTGTTGGGCACACTTCTGATTGGTAGGCACATTCAGAAGCTTAAAGGTAGAAATAAGTAGTTGTAAGACAGACAATGATAGAATCATATAGGCAGAGGACAAGCAAGCAGAGGTAAATGCAATGATATTTCAAAATTTATCAGAATTGCAACAATAAGGACTACTTCGAATCAGCCATGAGCACAAAGAGAAAATTAATGGGGCATATGGTAGTAAGTGTTGTGGTGTTTATAGGTCAAACAAAGATGACACAGTGAGAGATGGCATGTTGTTGGACACTCTGTAGAGGAGAGGTGATGAACACATGTACTACTATAGTTCTTGTTAAAATAGGCACTATGATTGTCATCATTATCATCCTTACAGAAGGAGTGATAGGGGATACTTTCTAGATGAGTTAAATAAAGGAAAGCCACCTACTTTTGATAGAGAGATGAATAAATCACATGATGTAGAGGCATGGTTGCTTGGTATGAGGAAATTCTTTAGGTTACATGAATAATCAGAGAACATGAAAGCCAAAATAACTACATTTAGTCTTAAAGGTAAAGAAAATATTTGGTGGGATGATGTGAAGAATGTCAGAGGTATTCATGAGGAGGACTTGACTTGGAGTGAATTTGAGAGACTATTCAAGAAGAAATGCCTATCGAAGAGATACTTTAATGACAGGGAAAAAGAGTTCTATGAGCTAAAGATGGGATCAATGATAGATGAGGAGTAAATTAGCAAGCTCTTAGAGCTATTGAGGTGTGTACCTTACCTGAAGGAGGAGAAGGCCAATATTGAGATATTCATTAGTGGATTACCCATTGCATTCAAACAAAATATTGAGTTTGATGAACCTAGATCATTGGAGGAGGCCATCCAAAAGCTAAATCATTCCTATGAACAATCAAAGCGCAAATCTGAGACTAAGCTGGACTAGAAAAGGTAATGAAATGAATCAAGAAAAATGGGACAAGAAGCGAGCATGAACTCAAGGTATAGGTAATAAAGATAATGCAATGCCATCTAACAATTTAAATGCATGTAACAAGGGACATGGGTTTCAACATGAGGAGCATCACAAGGATGTAGGCTGGAAGCCTATAGAGTGTTGGACTTGTGGAAAATATCATCACAAGAGGGATTTTCCACAGAATCAGGGTGGTAGGCCTTAGATATATAGTGCACAGGAGCTACAGACTGTAGGGGATGTTGGTCAGAGAATTCCTCATATCTATGCACCATTAGATAAAAAATAGGAAGACCATCAAGTATATATTATTGAGATGGATGATAAGCTTTATGATCAAGTTGTTTATATTTTGAATGGCCCTGGATCTAATTATAGTTATGCTAGTCCTGACCTGGTGGATAAGTGTGGTTTGAATAAAGAAGTGCATTCAGAGACTTGGTTAGTGCAGCTCGCTATGGGTACAAAGAAGAAAGTTCATCATTGGGTAAGAGCTTATGCAGTTGATTTGAATGGTATGTTTACCGCAACACATTTGAATGTATTACTGTTGGGATCATATAGTATGCTGTTAGACATGGATTTGTTATACCTTCATAGAACTAAGGTGGATGGTTATGACAAAGCTATTGAGCGCTTCAATGACAATGGAGAACCAAGATTTTTGTGGGGTAAGAAGAAAGAAACATCAGTTATAATGGTGAAAAATTTGCAAGACAAACATACTCATAGGAAAGGGTGTTTTTTATTTGCAGTGCACATTTCTAGTGACAAAGATAAAGAATTTAAGGATGAAAATATTTTGAGAAGGTACCCAGTTCTACATCAGTTTTAGGATGTATTTCCTGAGGATATTTATGAGTTTCCACCTCACAGGGAAGTATAATTTTCTATTGAGTTGGTGCTAGGGGCAACTCCAACATTAAAGGCACCTTACAGGATGAGTACACCTGAGTTGGTAGAGTTGAAGTTGCAGTTGAAGGAAATTCCTGACAAGGGGTACAATAGGCCAAGTGTATGACCATGGGGTGTACAGGTATTGTTTGTGAAGAAGAAATATGGTACTCTTAGAGTATGCATTGATTACAGGCAATTGAACAAATTTACCATCAAGAATAGGTATCTGTTACCAAATATTAATGATTTGTTCAATTAGTTGGAGGGAGCAGCAGTGTTCTCAAAGATAGATTTCAGATTTGGATATCATTAGGTATGCATTAAAGAATAGTAAATCTAAAAGATAAGTTTCCAGAATAGGTATGGGAATTATGAATTTTTTATCATTCATTTGGTTTAACTAATGCTTCAGCTACCTTTATGTGACTGATGAATAATATGTTGCGTTCATACTTGGACAAGTTTGTTATTGTGTTCATTGATGATATATTGGTATATTCGAAAAATGAAGAAGATCATGTCCATGATTTAGCAGTAGTGTTGATATTTTTGATGTAACACCCTCCTCCCACATCTACCCGAGTAACTAGCCAACTAGGGTAAACATGCAACGAGAGGCTACTATGATTAGATTCGACCTCCTAGGTGACCTTAAGGAAGTGGAATTGATGGAACATCACACACAGTCATCCAACATCATCCATAGAACCTTCGGGAGACAAGAAACCACTTAGAAAACCTATTCCTAGGTCCTACAACTATTTTAACCAACTTAGTCCAGCGTAAGACTCCTCAAACACTGCCAAGGTGAGTTATAACACTCCCCAGACACTTCCTAGGCGGGTTATAACACTTTGTTTTTCTAGCATTCCTAGATTTGAGCCAGTTCTCTAGCCCATACTCCCCACCTCTTCTTAGAACTTGTTGGAACCTTTAGGAATAATTAAGAACGTGATAAAAATACTAATGAATCAAACTCAACCTCAGGATTAGGCCTGGGCATCCCCAACCGAGAATGACATTTTGTCAAACACTTGTCATCAATGCAACCTAAATATCTAGGATACAAGATAGAGCATAAATGATTGAAATAACTTATGTAACATAACCCGAAGGATCACCTCCTTTTCCAATGAACTATTGTATCATCAATGAGGTCTTGCATCCATTCATTTAATAGTTACCAGTAAATAAATAAACAACCATGACATGAACCAGTCATTTAACCATGTTTATAACCAACATAAAACCATGTAAATATCTAAGACAAGACAACCATTTAATCCACATATACACAAGTGCAAAAGTAAGAGAACTTAGCTCTTATTAATCATAGGCAAATCCGACCAGGCTCGGGACTTCGATGTACCACTCGACAATAGACATGGCTGAACCAAATCTCTCTTTCAGTCAATCAACCCCATGCCATATTCCAACCATGAATGTGGTGTCTCACAGAAAAACCAATACAAGGACAACAAAGGGAATCCAGAGGTTAAACCACCTTGACCCTCATCAAACTATGATAAAACCAAAACTGGTGCTTCGATCACAACTGTACCGAACATGGAATGCCATATCGAATCCATTTCTATCCTTGAGGAATTTTTTGTCTCCTTGTCTATCAGGCTTTACCACAATCCAAACCAGATCAATAGGCCCTAAATTGAGACCAGTCTCTCAAGCTTTACCACAATTCAAACTTGGATCACTAGGCCAAAAATGAGGCTTCTCCCTCAGGATTTACCATGTATCCCAACAAAACGAGTCAAGGGATTCCTAGACCTTTGGGAATGGAGCTTGAGACCACCTCCACCCCAAATTCTGAAATCCATCTGGAAAACCATAGCTCAAAAACAGAAATAAACATCCCAACACCATGGCATCCAAAAAAATGCAAGACAAGGCTAAAAAGCAGTGCCATAACCTGGCAAAACCATGCATCGACAGCAAGAGAACCATACACCAACATGAAAAGCCATGCATGTCCAAACCAGCTAGGAAACCACACATGCAAAAGGTTACCTCCAAGTATTCCTATTGAAGTTGCTTGATCCGGCTTTCCTTCCCTTCCCTTTCCTTACTTTTCCTTCCATGCTCCAAAGCTAGAGTGCTCCAAGAAAACTCTAACTGACCAAGAGTGAGAGAGAGATATGAGATAGCTCCAAAATTAAATTGGCCAAGAGCTTGCCAATTGATCCTCAGAAGACTTTTTATTAATGATGCCTCTAATTTCTTCATTTTCCATTATTTTCCTTCAATTTCCTCCGCACATGTAACCTGTGACCTTGCACCTTCCTTTTCTCCTAATTTCCTTTATTTTCATAAATAAATGTGCCAAAAATGCATTTTTTCATTTTAATGCCTTTGCCTTAGTATTTTCCAATTTCCTTATCCAAAAGACACATCCAGTGATTCCCACTAGGATATCTTTGCTCAACATTTGGCTTGGAATACATGTCCCTTAATCGTGGTCTTATTTTCCTTTATTAACTTTTATTACATGAAATTTTCACTAGGTTGCTACAGTTGAGAGAGAATCAGTTGTATGCTAAGCTCAGCAAGTGCAGTTTATTTTAGACTGACGTACACTACTTGGGACATGTCATTTCCAAGGATGGCATAGCAGTGGACCCAAAGAAGATAAGAGCTATCATGGAGTGGGCAGCTCCTAGGAATGTGGATGAGGTGAGATATTTCATGGGGTTTGAAAGTTATTACAAGAGGTTCATAAGTAACTTCTCATATATTTCTTATCCTATCACATCATTGTAGAGGAAAGGTAAGAATTTTGAATGGACAAAGGAGTGTGTGGCCATTTTAGTAGCTCAAGTAGTTTTTGACACATGCACCAATGTCCAAGATTGTAGATCTAGACAAAGAGTTTGTAGTATGTACAGATTCTTGCAAGAGAGGACTTGGTGGAGTCATTATGCAAGATGGATAGGTGATATGATATGAGTCACAAAAACTGAATGAGCATGATCAGAACTAGCTGACACATGATCTTGAGTTGGCAACGATCATACATGTATTGAAGATGATGATTCACTATCCTCTTGGCAGGAGGTTTGTATTGATGATTGACCATAGTGGTTTACGATATCTATTTAATCAACTAAGTCTAAATGACAAGTAGGGTCGGTGGTTGGCCACGACCAGTGAGTTTAACTTTGAGATCAAGTATATCAAAGGTAAAGAGAACAGGGTGGCAGATGCTCTTAGCAAGCAAATATAGGTAAAACACGTAGCAACTATAAGATCCTATGGGACATAATTAGAAGATAGGATAGTGCAGGTAGGTCAATAGGATGTCAGGTATATGGAGGATGTACACAAGTTGCACTAGAATTTGGATAGTGGTACAGGTACAGGTATAGGTATAGGTATAGGTGGTATTATAGGTACAGGTACATGTGGTGGTATAGGTACAGGTACATGTGGTAGTATAGATACAGGTGGTGGTACAGGTAAAGGTACAGATGAGGTGCACATGATGTGGAATATTGTCTCATGATAGATGGATTGGTTAGATTTAGAGACAAGATATACGTGTCATATAATAGTGAGCTCAAGAAGATGATCTTAAGGGAGTTTCATGCGAAACCATATTCAGGTCACCCAGGCTATTAGAATACATTGGCAACAGTGAAGAAATTTTATTATTGGCCGAATTTGAAGAGAGATGTAGCAAATTTTGTGGCTAGGTGCTTGGATTATCAGCAGCTGAAGGTAGAGTGTAAACATCCAAGTGGACTGCTACAACTGATTGTAATTCCATAATGGAAGTGAGAGGTCATTTCCATGGAATTTATCAAAGGTTTTCCATGGACAGTGAGAGAACATGATTCCATCATGGTAGTGGTGGACAGGTTGACAAAGGTTGTGCACTTCATTTCTAGTGAAGTATACATTCTAAGCTAGCAATGTAGCAAAGGTATTCATCAAAGATGTGGTCAGATTGCATGGTGTTAAAAAGAATATTATGTCAAACAGGAATGTGAAGTTCACTTCCTAGTTTTGGAAGGATTTATTTGCAGGTTTGGGCACAAAGTTGGCATTCAGTACAACTTATCATTCGCTGACAGATGGATGGATAGAGAGGGTCAACAAGATATTGGAGTACATGCCGAGGAAGTATGTGATGCATCAATAGTGGATGTGGGAAGAGTATCTTCCACTGGTAGAGTTTTCTTATAACAATGGGTTCCAGCAGTCACTCATGATGAGTCCCTTTGAGGCACTGTATGGGCTGAGTTGTAATACTCCCATCAGTTGGAGGGATCCAAATAACAGGGTGTTGATTGGACCATACATGTTGGCATACATGGAGTGGGAAATGCAAGTAATCAAGAAGAATCTGAAAGCATCACAAGATAGGAAGAAGAGATATGCAGATCAAAATAGGTTTTTCAAGGAGTTCTAGGTTGGGGAATAGGTGTACTTGTGCATCAAATCGAAGAAGAGCTCCTTGTGGATTGGATCATGTGCCAAGTTGGCACCCTTGCTTTGTGGACCCTTTAGTATTATTGAGAGGATTTGCTCAGTAGCCTATCGACTTTCATTGCCTTCGATAGTGAAATTCCATAATGTTTTCCATGTTTCATTGCTTAAGAAGTATGTTAAAGATGTTGATCATGTGATTGACTAGTCTGTATTGCAAGTGGAGCCAGAAGGATAATTCCAGCTGGAACCGCAACTCATTTTCCAGAGAAATATGCTCATACTACAGAACTAAGAAATTGAGCAAGTTAAGGTGCAATGTATGCACTTTAGGCCCAATTAAGCTACATGGGAGATGGTGGATCAAATATGGGCTATGTATCCTTCCTTATTCGCTAGTTGAGCAGATGTTTTGGTATATGTACTTGATATATGTTTTGGTATATGTTTTGGTGCTATTTGGTATATGTACATATGTATATGGATGTAAATACTGCCATGATCTATGTTATAAAGCTCCAGTAAGGGGTATGGGTGTGATGTCATTAAGATGTTATACTTGTTATGTTTTCATGTTGGTTTGCTTCTCAGTAGGATGATCATTGTAAATACTTCAACGAGGTAGGTTATAAATCTCCATGGGTAGTATGTTTTTCTGACAATGGTCTTTTGGTTATAGGTGTTGTTGAACACTAAGGGCAGTGTTCCCCCAAGGGGGAGGGTTCTCTAACAGCCTTGGCAAAAATTCCATGTAGTAAACTTAACAAAGGGAAAATAATAACCATGGTTGATGGGACACTTATTCCAAGTTGAATGTTGGGAAAAATCATAGTGATGGGCATCACTTGTGGTTGATTAATACCTAAGGAAATTGGTAAAGGTGATGGCTAAGGATTTGGAAAGGAAAAATGGCATTGTGGCACATTTATTTATGAAAATAAGGAAAATTAGGAGAAAATGGAGGTGAAAGGTCACATCTAGTACGTGAGGAGGAAAATCAAGGAAAATAATCGAAAATGAAGAAAATAGAGCCCTCATTAATAAAATAGCTTCTGAGAATCAGTACACAGACTTTGGTGAGTTTAGTTTTGAAGCTCTCTCTCTCTATTCTCTCTCTCTCTCTCATACTCTTGGATAATTAGTGTTTTCTTACAACACTCTTGGAGGGTGTGGCATACTTGGAGTTTTGGAGAAATAAGTCAAAGGAAAAGAAGGAAAGTGCAATAGGACATTGGGATTAGTAGTTATAGCAGGTTTTTCTTGTAGGTACCAAGTTGCATGTATGTTTTCCTCACTAGTTTTGGCATACATGACATATGCATGTGTTTATTGGTCATGATATGTCACTAGCATAGAGGATTGCTTGGATTGACAGTGAATTTTCCTACTCTTTCCATTTCCTGGATAACCATGGACTTTTAGATTTATTTATTTGTTTTTTGAGTTGGTTCCCATGTTTACTTTAGCTTGGGTTGAGTTATTAGTTCTTGGAATCCTTGGTAAGACAAATGTTCTGGAAGCCTTGTAACAACTTCGGTTGAGTTATTAATCCCAGAATTAGGGGAATTTTGAGGTATAAAATGGGTATCATAAGGAAATTATAAAATAATAGTGGAAATAATAAAATAAGATTAGATTACATCATCAAATTTTAGAGGGAAAAAAGAAAAAACTATTTTTTCAACTCGTATTTTCAACTTATCTCCCTATAGGTTTACTCAAATTTCGAGCAGAAACACTTGTTGGATGAAAAATTTGATTCCTCATCCAAGGAGTACCCATGTTGCATACTTTCTATGGACCCTACTACATGAAAAATGAGAAAGAAATTAAAAATGTGATTGCAATCATGTTTTTCACGTATTTCTGATTTTTTATGTAGCAAGGTCCATCGAAAGTATGCAACATGGGTACTCCTTGGATAAGGAATTAAATTTTGCATCGAACGAGTACTCCCACTTGAAATTTGAGTAAAACCTTGGGGAAATAAAATAAAAATAAAAGTTGAAAAAATATTTTTATTATTTTATAACTTTTTAATATTTTTACCTTTTTACTCCAAAAATAGTGAATCATCCCCCATGGTTGACATCATCATCTTGAATCCTATTAGTTCTTATAAATTTTTTTTTTTGTTGTACATTTTTCTTAGGAGGCCCATTTTAGACCTCAAAAGTCCCCTAATGAAGCCTTGGTTGGAAAAATGCTCTAGAAGCCTTTAGGGGGTTGAGTTACTAATCCTGGAAGCCCTAGTTGGACAAACACTCTGCAAGCCCGATGGGAGCTGTGGGTTGAGATACTAGTCCTGGAATCATCCGAATTTAAATAGGAATGCAACACATTACAGTGATAACCATAAATACAGATATGTAGTGGAACTAATACTTCATTTCATTACTGTAAAATACTAAAGTATGCTTAAAAACAGAAATGGAAAGAAAGCAGTTAGGGTGATGGTAGCTTATCTCTGAGAAGAGATGTGTCAGCTACATGCCTCTGAACTATGTTACAATGAGGCTCGAAGGCTTATTAATTGTTTAGAAGCAATGAAAAACCCTTCACATCCCAAAACCTAACCAACACTAGAAGATGAAATGCCAAATTGTGGGCCCCGTTTGGGTAAATTGGTACATCAATTTCCCGAGGTTGTAACTTTGGCACTCGATCTCCGTTTGACACGTACAATAGCTCGTTAGAAAGATCTATCCAAGCATTACAACTTTTCGAAGATAAAAATCAATCCATGGACCCATGTTGCTCCCAAATTTCCCAAAAAATGTTGTTTAGGGCCTCAAAACGGCTCCGGAAGTTCAAGACCCGAAAAAACTGCTAAAAATAGTAAATTGTGCTACAATTACAGAAACTAAAAAACTGAAAGGGACAGTTGTGGGGCTCCAAGTGAGATAGGTGGGTGGCCACCAACATCCACTTGGATCATTCCTCCCCCCTTAAGAAGCAATGGTCCCCATTGCGTTGATTTCCTCCATCTGCTGAACTTGTTTTGCAATCTCTGATGTGTCCAGTAATGGTTGAAAGCATGGTCAATGACGGTCCACATTGAACACTTGGTGCAGGAAAAGGAATGGAGGAATTTTGTGCTACAAAGCATTGTTCCCCATAGCCTTGGTACTACTGTAAGGACCATGTCGAAGTTGTCTAAGCTTCTGATGGGCTCTTGTAAGGCATTCTTTCTGCAGATGTAACCAGACATTGTTGCCAACCTAAAACTTGTGTGGTACCCCTGCGGGTGAGCAAATATGTTTCGGTGTTCTGTCATGATCGTACTCTTCTGTTGTTGCTTCTTGGAGGAACCATTTGCATGGGTCATGGATGTGGCTAAGATCTTCCCCTTACTTTCAGAGTGAACAAGACAGGAAATGAATTTCCTAGTCTGGGAGATGAGCTTATTGCCTTTCTTTGTAGTGATCAAAGAGGTGGTGGTAGGTGAGGTTACCTCTGGTATTCTGTATAGTGAACCACCCAAAGAAATAATGATAGCACGAGGCCTTGACTCATACATAACATATCGCTTCCACAGGTATGGTTGGCCTAATAGTACATCACAAACATCCAGAGGTGTAACATCACACAATACCTCGTCTATGAAGGGCTTGATGTTGTAGGGAAGGCGGCTCTGCTGACGAACTTTGAGATATTTATCTTCATGAAGCCACCTGATAATATATGGCTATGGGTGTGGTTTAGTCGGTAGGCCCAACCACTTCATGACCTCTACTGAAATGAGGTTCTTTTGGCTACCACTGTCGATAATGAATTGCAACAACGAACCCTTCACCCACATCTGTGAGTGGAAAAGGTGCTCCCCCTCCTCTGGTTCTTTGGGCTTATTCTTCTGGATCTTGGCGATGACAACAGTGACACTGGGCTCCGCATCAATGATATGCTTCCCTTTGCCATTCCCCTTGATGGGTTCTGACTCAAGGTCAGAACATGCATCTGATTCGGAAGCCTTCAACTCGGCCACCAGCGACTGCTTGGTCCGACACCCACTTGTGTTATGAATGGGACTCTAGTGCAACTCACACCACTTTACTATGTCCTTCCTCGGCTTTATGGTGTTGTTCTTTTCTTGTGGATTCGAAGGGTTGTATTGGGTCACCCCACCTTGGCTTTGTCCGTTGGGCTTTAAATTTGCAGATCCAAAGTCTCTCTTCTTCTGTTTGAACTTTTGCTTGATTTTTACAGCATATAGTACGCCATGCTGAGCGAGGAGATGTTCAGGAACTCCATCTGTTCTTGGATGTATCTGTGTAGGCAGTCGCGATATTTGAGTACCAGATGCAGATCAAAATCTTTGATACCCAACTGTGTGCGAAGGGTATGAAAAATGTTTGTGAACTCTGGAACATCTTGGTCCCTTCCCTGCCGCAGTGTGGTCCATTTGATGTATTTATCCTCATAGATTTCGACAAGGTAGTACTGCTCCTTTGCAACGTCTCAAAATGAATCCCAAGTCGGTGCATCTTAAAATAGTGATCCCGTACTTTCATTCTTCTGCTCGCAGTAGGTTACCCACCAGTCCTTAACGTGGGGGGCTGCTTTGAGAAGAGCGAAAACAATCTTTTCCTGACTCGAAAATTCATGAACAGAAAAATAACCATCTAGCAGATTTAACCATTTATCTACGACATCTTCGTCTATTTGACCCTTAAAGATGGGGATTTAAAAATTAACTTGTACCTTAAATGTTGTGGCATTTCCAGAGTAGCTGTTGGAAGCCAATGCGTCACCTCTGGGTAGCCGCTAAAGGATCTGTGCAAAGTTATCCATCATCGCATTCCTTTATCGCTCAAGGGATTCTTTGAGCAACATTTTGATAAGATCTCTTGCCCCCTCATCTTTCTTCTCATCCACCATGGGAGGCCGTCGAGATTTGTGAGGCTAGTCTTGCAAAGGTTCGACCAGTTCAAGCCCTAACTCCTTATATCCCGACCTCATTGGGGACATGAAAAGAAAAACATAGAAAAAGCAGACCACTCTCATACCACTGATCCATATTTAAATAAGAACACAACGAATTATAGAGATAACCATAAATACAGATATGCAGCAAAACTAATACTTCATTTCATTACTGTAAAATACTAAAATATGCTTACAAACAGAAATGGAAAGAAAGCAGCTAGGGTGGTGGTGGCTTATCTCTGAGAAGAAATGTGGCAGCTACATGCCTCTGAAATATGTTACAATGAGGCTCGAAGGCCTATTTATTATTTAGAAATAATGGAAAACCTTTCACATCCCAAAACCTAACCCTAGAAGATGAAACGCCAAATTGTGGGCCTCGTTTGGGTAAATTGGTACATCAATTTCTCGGGGTCATAACTTTGGCACGTGATCTCCATTTGACATGTACAATAGCTTGTTAGAAATATCTATCCATGCACTACAACTTTGGGAAGAGCAACATTAGTCTATGGACCCACGTTTCTCCCATATTTCCCAAAAAATGTCGTTTAGGGCCTAAAAATGACTCCGGAAGTTCAAAACCCGAAAAAACTGCTAAAAATAATAAATTGTGCTACAATTACAGAAAATGGAAAAATGAAAGGGATAGATGTGGGGGTCCAAGTGGGATAGGTGGGTGGCCACCAACATCCACCTGGATCATGGAAGCCTTGGTTGGAACAAACACTCTAGATCCCTAGAAGGCTTGGGTAGAGACCAAGTTGATGATGGTTTTGTGATGTTTGACTGTGACGTGGAACCATTGTTTGATGGGTTGAGGTGGTTGGCCTCTTGAAGCCCTAGATGGTTTTGGATTGATGTGTTTTATGAGATCCCACATTCATGCTTGGAATATCACACAGGGGTGGTTGGATGAAGATATTTTTGGCTTATCCATATCTACATTAGGGTGGTTCGTGGAAGTCCCACAACTAGTTGGCCTTTGCATCATTAATATGAGGCTATTTATCCTTTTCATTCTATGAGTATTGCGCTAGTTTTTATGTGAATCATATGGCTATTGTTTCTTGGTATTTATGTGGTTATTATGCGAGTTATGGTCATGTATTGTGACAGTAGCTATGTATGGCTCTCATCATGTTTTCTCTTAAAAATGAATGAACAATGTATCTATGGCCTAATGGATGAAATGGGAGCTAATGTATTGAAGCATCAATGCTTTTTAGTGATTCTAAGATGACTACGAGTCCCTTATGCCTAGATCTATTATTTACACTTGTAGATTACATATTTTTTATTTACTTAACAAAATGCCTATCATGGCTAGTAGGGGTCCATTCAAGGGCTTGTTCAAGTAATTGCATTTCTATGATCATTCAATTGTTATCTTTATGTTCTGAAGGTATCATTGAATTTTGGGCAGTGACCTGGGATCTGGGCCTGAAAAAGGGGCTCAAATCCCAAGGACATTGGCACAACACTAAGAAAAATAGTCCCTGGACATTGACATGCCATGATGTGGGAGCATCCAGAGCCCTTTAGACACTAGCATGCCCATATCATGGGCTTTTCTGGGGGTTAATTTGTCTAAACACTCAATGGGACTCAGGGGCTACTTATCTGAGAGGTTGGGATTGTTCCCGAGAGTCTTGTTGTTGTTGTTGAAGTTTTGTATAGTGTCTTTCTATCAGTTCCACTTCCTTAATGTGACTTAGGAGGTTGAATCATATCACAGTAACTTCTCATCACATGCTTACCCCAGCTGGCCAGTTACTTGAGTAGATGTGGGAGGAGTGCGTTACATTTTTCTTTCACTTAGCCATTAGTGACTTGACTCAAAAGCCAAGTGATACTAGAGAATCGCAACATCAACCTGTGATAGAAATTGGTAAGACTTGAAAAGGTTCAAAGCTCCGTTAAAGTGGTTGGGGCTGACCAATTGTTATAGACACTTTTGGGAACTTGAACCCCAATCATAAATGTCCATAAACTGAGGGCTCCTAAGTCCCTAAAAGTGTTGTTTCACTGCCTAAAGGAACAAGGTCAACTGATTACATCATATCCCAGAAGTTCTCCATTGAAAACTACTCATAAATGGTCAAAACTGGACCATACTGAAAGCTCAATGAAAAGGGTGCAATGCATATCACCTTCCCAGTGTACAAGGTGTGATGCATACTGAATTACTCCTCTGTAGGGTTTGATGGTCAGGAATGGACAAATGGCAAGGACAAAAATGCGACGTGGAAGATCATGGAATCTTCCAGAAGCTTCCCCTCTGACACTTGCCTCTCTATTTTCGACTAGGATGAGTAAGAAATCATCATTCTCCATGTGGAAGCAGGAACTATCAGAAAGAGGACACTAATCAAGATCCCAAAAGATGACTCACCTCTCTGTAATCATCTATATATGGATCCCTCATCACAGAGATCCAGAGGCTGGAATTTTGTATCTCATAGAGAAGTGTTGTTGGTTTTCTTGTGTACATTCACAGTGTTGGGTGATCTAGTTTTGCTTGAGGTGAAGAAGGGCTTCCTAGCTAGAGGATGATGCTGGGTCAGAGCTCATGGTTGTAATCCTCTTGCTACTTTTCATCTAAATAAAGCTATTTTTGTTTCCTTCCATATTCTTGTGTAATTGTTTATATATGCATGTATATGGTTAATACACATCTGATCCTGTATTATTCATGAATTTAGATCCTTGTTTCTTGCATAGTAGTATGTTGCTGTGATTCCACAGGTTCTTTTGAAGCTGGGCAGACAAAGGAGAAGCGGTGAAACTCTATCAAGAAGGAGAGGAAATCAAGCGCGAGACTCAGGTTGGCCCTCTTGGTTCTCTTCTCGTCTATTTTCATAAAAGGAAACAATAGTAGACTTTGATTATTTGTTTCTAAGATAGCCACCCATCTTAGTGGGAATAGCAGCATCCGAGTGGACACTATTCCCGGATAACAATAACACTTTTGAGGGATACTATTGTTTCTAGTACTTACTCGAGAGAAATTTTTCTCATTTTTCCTCCTAGAGTAATGCAAGCCCTTGAAACTTTCTGCCTCTTCAACAACCATGATTGGATCATCATGACCATTACTAGGTTCTTCAATGGTTTCTTCATGGTTTTTGTTGAGAAGAAAATAATTAATCATCAAGCAAAGTATGAAATGGACATTTTTCATTTATCATGTTATGATGGTATGGAATTTCCTCTTCTTCCACTTGACTATATGGGCACTCCTCTTGACTATGAAATTCATTACATGTCTGATACCAATAGGGTCTTTCATATCCAACCACATTCGTTGGGGCAAGAGTATTAGGCACACTATGTTGTGAGACATTATTTCCATTGTAAGGGTTCTTCTTGGGAGGAATTTATTTATTAAATTGTGGTTTAGGAGGAATATTCCGTTGATCTCCTCTCTCCCTTTCAAAAATTGAGAGCTTGGTCATCATGGCCATTTTCCATTGCATTAACTTAGTGGTAACTTTGTCAATTTTTTGGGAAAATACTTGCAAGCTAAGTTCAACTTGGGCACTTGGCTTAGATTTAACTTCAATTTTAGCACTTGTATGGGCAAGAAAATCAATCTTAGATGAGCTTAAGATATGATCAATTTTCATAGTCAAGACTTTGACTTATTCTATGTTTTGAGCTCCCTTGTTTTTTAGAGAATAAGACAAATGTCCAAGGAAATATTCCATGTATCTTTCAAGGATATTCTAATCAGTTGGTTTATATAGGAGATGAACTTCCTTGAGTAACTTATGAAACCTTTGTTTAAATTCTTTAACAATCTCATTTTCAGTTTTTTGGGCTCCCTGGAACTTAAATAGGAGTTATATGACATTTTTTACCATGCCCATATTTTGTCAAATTCTTGATGGAAGTGGTCCCAATTTTTAAGACTACTTGTAGGAAAATATATGTACCAACCACTAACACCTCTTTCTAAGGACAAGGAAAACAAAATCATTATTATATCCTTCTTTCAATCTAATTCCTACTCACATACCAATATAATTCATGCACATGTTTCTCAATTGTGATAGGAATATGGGAAACCACTCTTCATATTTATCAGGAAATTTATGAGGGTCATTAAGGAAGCCACTCACGTGCAATGCTTTAAATTTTGTTTTCAGCCATGGTGTCAGTGGTGGAATAAGTGCCTAAGAGGATCCTAACCACTATAGTTTTAGGAACTATAGGAGAAGTTGAAGCATCAATAGTTTTTTTGTGGTAAATTCTTTTATTTCTTGGAGCTATGGCTTCAATAGACAAGCTACTAGGGGAAATGGATGTTTTAGAAGTTGGAGTCGCCAAGTGAGAATATATGATGTTGTTTTATAATTTATTCTCACCAAGATTTTATTGAAGCTTTTGACTTCATATTTTTATGATTTTGACTCAAATTCTCCCTAGAAATGACACTATAAATGTTGCCTCAAAATCTAATTGGCCTTGTGAGCAAGGTCAAAAGGAAAGGGCCATATCCCATTACAACAATGAGTGAGATTGCCATTGTCACCTCAAAATTATTGCTCTTGATCTTTAGTGGAATTTCACAACAAGGGAGGTTTTCCTCTAAGAACTTATGAGGATATTCTAAGTTTCAAGGTGATGAAGGCATAGTCTAGGTGAAGACACTCAATGATGGAAAAAGGTTTTATACTTCTCATGAGTGAACAAGGTATCATGCAACTAGACTAGTAAGGACTTTATATCACCTATGGTTCGTTGTTATGCAATAAAAATGAGTAATTAGACACATGTGAGTCAAAGATATGACTTAATAAAAGTTATGGTCAACATAACCATAGAGCAAGCCCTTAATATAAGCCTCTAGTTAAAGATATGATAGGGTTAGGGTTTCCAAGGCACAATTGACTAGAGAAGGATGATGCCAACCCTCCCAAGGGAAGCTTTACCATGAAAAAGGATATATTTTTGATTGAAAGGATTACAGAGACAAATATTAGGTTTTTATTCCACAACCACTCATCCATAAATGCCCTAGATTGATTCGACCCTAAGGGGACCCAAAAAATTACCATAAAAGGCTCGAGGAATAAAAAGGAAGAAAAATATTTAATCTTTTAAAGGTTTCTGATCAAAAGAAAGCTTGTGAGTGCTTAATCCTACTTGGTTGATGGAGTCTTAGGGTAATTTTAAGAGATAAATGATAAATGCTTCGAGTAAGGGGGGTGGGGGAACTTTTATTTTCACTTAAATAAACCATAACTATCTTTTTTGTGAGGAAATAAACTAAATGGGACATGCAAACTAGGATTTCTCCTATGGATTTCAAGGAAGAGGTATTTAACGTGCAAAATGTAACCAATATTTTCCATAAACAAATTTCATTTAGACATGGATCATAGAAAAAATGTAGCAATATTTTAATTACATGTAAAAAAATGAAAAATATGCAAGACCTTCTTTCTTTCCAAAAATACATCTCCAAGACATAACCTAATCTCCAATAGCAAAAAGCTCCAAATAATCACATCTCCACACGTAACAAGATACACAAAGGTTAAGTTGAGCTCTAGAAAAGAGGCGAAAACTCAATTATGTGATGATAAAAGATGTCAAGTGAGTGATCCTCAATATATATGAGGTCTATTACTCATTAAAATTATCTGAGAAGTTCTATAACAAGTTTAAATTTGATTATGAATCAAGACAAGGGGTTAGAAACCAACCCCATGGCTCAAAATAATAATAAAAATGCTATAAAAGCATATATGCGTGGGTTGAATTCATCCATAAGCATGCATTTACGTCCTTTTGGGGAAATGAATGATGTGAAAGTGCATGTATGTGTTAATTTTATGTCGCATCAACATAATCAACTCTCAGCCTCGAGGGGAAGCCCTCAAGAACTACCTCAAAATGCCCGCAAGCATCAAAACCATGACATCATTTCTCTCTAGAATTGGGGCTCCATGTGATACTACAATCCCTCCCTTAACCTCCTAGGGATGATAATATTTATCTCAACTTTGGATCAATTCATGCCCATTAATCAATGTTAAGGCCAACCTGGGGGCATGTTGGGTCCATGGGGTACATCATCGATGGCCCTCAATATAACAACAATAATGCTACAACTCTAAGAGTCTTAAATTTAATTATCAACATGGGGTTCATACACACTTAAGAGGGGTCATAAATGTATGTACAATAGACACTATATATTTCCTCTTCTAATCCTTATGTAGATAAGAGATGTTGTAGTGTAGGTTAGGTGAAAAATAATATAGTCAAGTTGTCAAGCTAACTATGCTACAGGAAAGTGAAATTATAGAAATAGCTTGTAGAAATGAAATGTAACACACTTATCCTGATTGTAGGAAATGTAAAGCACACTTTGCTTGAAAATAAAAGACTTGGAAAGAAAACTTGAAATATATGTTGCAAATGTTAAAAACAACACTAAAAAAATGTCATATAGTAAAAGCATATAAAGGCTACTTCATGAGATCTCTACTTTTCCAAACTCCATCCTCAACATCCCAGACATGTTCCAATATGATGAAGAAACTAAATCAAGAGTTTATTTTTGAATTTGGTGAATAAAATGGTTTGTTTACTTGTGTTAAAGATCGATAAAAATAATTGACAACAAATTAAGATAATCGTTGAATGCATTACTATTCACAATGATGTACATTCGTACAAGTCTAGTGACGTTTGGTTTCATATTCCAAGTGGTATTTTGGACTCCCTTTGACTATTCAACTTCCAAACCATAATAGTTAGTGGATTAGGTGTCCAACATCCCCCTCCTTAATCCGAAGAGGTATGTATGAGCCCAAGAAGAGATTTATAAAAAATGGATGGAAACACTAGGCTAAATATTCTCTCTGAGATTATGGCATAAGGTGGGAGAACTTGAGGTCTCAACCGGTGGTGGTTTAAGGATGAACACCAACACTGGAATTCTTAGTGTAGTTATGAGAACTCTTCCAAATCTAGCAAGAAGCTCAAATCGTATACTAGAGGAAGAGTTCCTAATGCTTTGAAGAGGGAGACCTTCAACCTGGAAAAAGGGAGGTCTACAACTTGCCGTGGTTTAAGGAAGGACACCAACCAAAGGAATTCTTAGTGTGATTCCTGCAAATCTTCCAAATATTGAAAGAAGTTGAAATCTTCTTCTAAAGTAAGTGCTCCTTAATTATTTGAAGAGGGATACCTTCAACCTGGAAAAGGGAGGCTTGCAACTTGCGGTGGTTTAAGGAAGGCCACCAAAAAAAGGCATACTTAGGGGATTCTATGTCTATGGCTACAACTCTAAATATGGGTATGGCTGACTATGGCTGTAAGCTCAGGCATCAAGTTCAAGTTGTCGCTCAGGCTTGCTTGATGTGGCTTTGAAACCTGTAGATGACAATTAATTCCCCCCTATTAGATACAAGGTGAGACGATGAAGAGATCCTAACTGCAAGATTTTTCAATACTCTAGAAGAATATATAACATATGAATGAAATATCTTCTTGGTTGTTAATTCCCATTGCCAAGAAGCGATCCATCTAAGGTTGAATCTTTACTCTTGCAGGAGGCTTGTTTTCGAAACATTTGTTTGAAGAAAGAGTGTGCTGACCACAATGCTTGCATGGGTGAAGATAAAAAATATGATATTTCACATGGCCAACTCGGTCACAATATTGGCATTTGACAATCGTTTTTGATGGAGGAGCATGAACATGTGTATATGAACTATCATGAAAAACCTAACACTATGAATGTGGATGGGCTTGGAGTAGTCTAGAGTGTGAAGAGAAATGTCCTTATCATATCCAAGACCTGTATTATTCCTTTTGTTGAAAAGTTCTTCCCAAGTTCTGATAATGGGCTTGGGAAGTTCAAACCAAACTTCTACATCTGCATGAAAATCTGCTCTTGCATTAGGCTCCGGGATCCGAAAAATTTCTAACTATTGATTGGAGTCAACTTCAGACTCAAAAATGGGATTATTATGAACAAAAACAAGTTCAAAATAATGACTACGTTTTTGTAGCTCCTCTTGCTAAAGTTGTGACTTAAGCTGCAAAAATTCAATCTTTTCTTGTGCATTTTGTAGACAGGTATGAATATCAAAGAGAGTGCCTTTGTTGATTTTACCATCCCATCCACATTGGAATGCATAAACGTATTCAATATCTCTAATACATTATTAATTCAATCCATTTTTCAATCTCAAGAATTGAAAGCTTAAACTAGAAATGAACTACTATTTACATAGAATAATTATGCAATCCGTAGTTTATAAATCCCACCAAAGCAATTCACCTTAAATTATGTTTGATGTTTTTTCCAAACATCCTTTAACAATGCTTGGATGCTTACTAAATAAATTTGGCTTCCTTACTTGAGAGAAAGGCATAATATCGCTCAATCAATCTCTCACTGAAAATAGCATCATCAAAGTCTCCATATGAATTGAACAGAAGTAGAACCAGGAATAATCAATGTCAACATCACATGTCTATTATTTGAATCTGGTGCTAACTCCAACATTCAGACCAATATGATAGTTACGGTCCCTCTTAGATGTGCCTCCCTGATTCTTGATGCCTGCATAGATTAGGTAAATAATCTTGTACCTACTCTCTTAATTGGTTTGAGAGAGGGACACCAGCGCTATCCTGTTTTTGTCTGTTTCTCAAACACCGATGAAATTGCGGCCCAATTTCACAAATATACCAAATGCAAGAGATACCAATGTGACTGTGCCATTATTTAAAGGATCGTATACATGCACAAATTATTGTAATTCATTGCCTCAAACCAATAGGGGTGTTGAGTCCCAAACTTACATCTTCCCTATATACCTTTTTAGCCTTTTTCTCAAGTTACCTGAACCTCCAAACTATCAAATCATTGCATATTAGTTTAAAAAGAGCATATAAATGGTTTCCTAACTATGTCTTGTGACTGCTGTTTGATTTAGATTTTTGCTCAGTCAGCTGCGGAATCTTGTCACTTTCCGCAGACAGAATCAGTTTCCGCAACCTTTTTGTTGAAGTCTATGTTACAGGTGTCTACTGGAGAATCCGGCCACATGGGCAAGATGCAAATGATGTGGACATGGAACGTGTCCCGTTGGTTCAGCCGAATCACTCACAGAGGACCGTGGTCAAAGCTAGTCAAACGATGGTCAACACTAAGAGTTTTGTGATGGCAGGACTCTATTTTTCATCACGAGGAGGATTGCGTGGCAAGATCCTAAATCTCAGGAGGTGTGCTAACACCTGGGGACTACCCGTGAACCGAATCTAACAACCACCCTCCTTGGATTTATTTCTCACGGCTACCATACTGCTAGATTTCCCAATATGGTCATTTACGCGTCTGTCTACCAACGCAGATCTTAGGAATTAGTTATGTTATTTCCTGTTATAAATAAAGCATCCTCATATGTGTATAGACTAGCCTTTGATATGTAATCTTGATTGTTTTTACGAGCCATCGTGCCGTGACTTAGTCCTTATGTTATGACTGTATTTCAATATATGAGAAGACACTGCTTTTAAGTTCAAATCCGTGATTTATTTCTGATTGGGCGAGGTTGCAGAGGACCCCTGTACAACAAGGTTCTGTAGTTACTGTATAGTTTCATGTTTTCTTCATTTACGCTCTTGATGCCATAGTTGTTTGCTTGTATATATTACATTGCTCATGGTATTCATGTTGTTTGCTGTCCATAGTTTCTTTTATGCTTTCTAATGACTGTCAACTGATCAGTGTTTTCATTTCAGGTTCTAATAGATAGCCCAGGAAAGTGCACATAGCTTTTTGATGACTAATGACATGATGGAATTATCTTGTCCTTCTACTGATTTGTTTTCTTAGTTCTAATTCCAGCACTGTTTATTTATTTCAGTTTTGCTTTGTTCATTTACTTTTCTGCAAGATACATATTAGACTATTCATGTCATTTTCAGTTACCTCCTATAGCCAAAGCGAGTCGAATGGTGAGGGATTGAGTGTGAATGTATAGTTTGATACTAGTTTATTTGCTTTTGCAAGTTAGTGATTAGATTACTTATATCATTTTCAGTTACCTCCTATAGCCAGAGCGAGTCGAATGGTGAGGGATTGAAGGATGAATGTGTAGCTTGATCTTAGTTTTATTTTATGCAATTTAGATATTAGATTACTCAATTTGTTGATGATTACCTCCTATAGCCAGAGCGAGTCGAATGGTGAGGGGTCAAAAATGAGTTGATGTGATATGGTTTAGTTTACTTTGCTTACAGTTTTTGAATTGCTTTGAGTTCAGTTTTTCTTTTTATACAACAACAAGGATACTGGGTTTCATAGTCACTAGTTCACTGTTTGGTTTAATTAGAATTTAGGTACATCTTTATTTTCTCTCAGTAATTGATTTCATCATTGCAAGTTTGAAAACCTTTTGAACACTTTGAAGTTTGGAAATTATTTTAAAGGTCACCATTGCCTTGAACACTTTTATCCATACTTGATTATTAGAATTACCATCTCACATTAGGAAATCAACAAGAAGATAAATCCAAAAACAAATCAAAAATCAAAAACGACAAAGAAATAAGAAAACGGTTATCTTGCATATATAGTGCACTTCACTTCAGCGGTTTACGACTCCCGGATTCACAATTTATATAGCAATTTAGGACACACTAAATTGACCAAACAAGAACATTGAATGATTATCCATCATAGTGCTAGTTATTCATGGATAGAGGGATATCTCTTTTACATAGGATCTCACCAGAAAATCTAGCATTCCATAAGTGGTGATGACATATATGATGTCTTGAAAGTTCCTCATGATGGCCCCTATGGGGGACATTTTGCAGATAAGCGGACATGTCATAAGGTGTTATAAATGGGATACTATTGGCCTTCTATTGTTTGTGATACAAGAAAATATGTTAGAGGGTGTGATAGTTACCAGGAGATGGGTCAACCTAGTCGGGTAGATGAAATGTCGTTACAGCTCCAACTAGCTCTTGAGCACTTTGAAAAATGGGCTATCGATTTTGTTGGGCCAAATCTGCCTTCACAATATAAATTTCACATTTTGGTTTGCACAGATTATGTGAAAAAGTGGGTAGAGGCCAAGGTTGTTGTGGAAGCAACATAACAGGTTGTCTCCAACATTTTATTTGAAGAAATTCTTGTACGGTATGGAGCTCCTAGAGATATAGTTTCAGATGGAGAGGCATAGTTTACATCACATCTCATAGCAGGATTTATAAAAAAGTATGGATTCAAGCATAGGGTAACATCTCCATATGACCCTTAGGAAAATGGTCAAGTCGAAAGCAAAAACAAGGTACTAGAGAATATTCTCACAAAGACTGTAGTGAACCATCGTTGGAATTAGGTTGAAAAGATTCCTAAGGCACTGTGGGTGTATAGAACAACATGGTCAAACACAACAGGGTTGTCACCATACAAGCTTGTCTATGGGAAATCCCATTTGTTTCCATTGGAATTCAAAATTAAGATGCTCAGGACAACCCTTGAAGTAGGTTTAGATCTTTCAGAAGCCCGCAAACACTGACTGGAACAGTTGAATGAGTTGAATGAAATTCGTTTGGTAGCTTTTTAGAATACTACTGCAATCCAGCAACAACAAACTAAATGGCATGGAAAATTCATTATGAAAAATGTGTTTCAAAGAGGAAATTGGGCATTACTCTATGATTCTCGGTTCAAGGATTTTAAGGGAAAAATCTTCTCCAGGTGGATGGGACCATATGAAGTTAACACTGTGTTCAATAATGGGATTGTTAGACTCATAACAATTGATGAGGCACAAACTCCTTTGATCATGAATGGATATTGCCTCAGATTATATCTAGGGGATGTGTTTTCTTTTCTTGTATATTTTCTATAAGGATCAGTAATTCCTCTATCACATGGTCGAATTGTTTGCAATACTGATGTGATGGGTGCATGGGGTTTGGGAAATCTCGCATGAAGTGTCCTGCTTCGTCACAGTTATAGAAAATTATATAGCCCCATCCTCTGCCAGCTCTGCCCCCTCTTCCTCTTCCTCGACCTTGGAGTCCTCCATGCACTGCTCCTGCGCCCTGATCCTGAGGCCAGTAGGTAGGGGTTTTGTCCATCATTAACTCATAACTCGTACAGTGGCGCTCGTCATGACCTACAGATTTACAGAAATTACAAAACAACTGATGGGGCGTCTGTACAAAATTTTGTAGTAAATGGAAATTATCAATCGTATGTTGTCTTGTACCCTAGCAGATAGCGCACCATGGCGCAATTCTCACCCTTGTCCCAATGGTTCTCTGGTTTCAAGGAACAGGCCCTACCCCAATAAGATAGTTTTGATAAACCGAACAATGGTCCTTATCATGCCCATGGCCCTTGCATTTCAAGCACCAGAACTCAACGCGTACCTCAGGCTGGACTTTAACTTTTCTTTCATTTTAGTTTGTTTGCATTAAGTGACACCTCTCATCCAAAAATAAGTTGTAAAATACATCACATTTCTTTAGATACAAAATTTTCCCATATATAAGTAGTGCAAAAAAATTATAATATTCTCTGACTCTCACTAATACAATAAAAATGACACAAATGCATACAATTTAGACTCACTAATACAATGAAAATAACAAAAAAATATGCATTTAGACCATAAAACTTACACATAAGTAATTAATAAAACTAAAGATACAAATTTACAACAAAAATAGAATGGAATTTAAAACAACATTTCCATAATTAAGTATAATACCGAACCAACATTTAGCTTATCCAAAACGTTATTGAATTTTGGAGAGCCAACTCCCTCTAGTTGAAAATAAGCTCAAAACAATTAAAAACCCTTCATTATCATTGTGGAATCTCAATAAACAATTTCTTCATTACAATAATCCAAAATCACATTATAACATTTAAACTACAAAATACCATAATTAATATATAATGATTGGGAAAGGACTCCAAAATTGCTAAATTGCATTTAGTTTTGTCATTTTCATCCCTTGTTAGTCCTTGCTTTGATAGGGACTATAGAATTCGCCTCACGGTTGAAGTGCTCTGGCTCTGCATTATTTAGTTTGTTTTGCAATTTTAACAAAAATTTCGGGAAAATGTTGAATATTTCTATTTTCCATAAATTCAAAAATAATTTTCTAATTTTCTGGAAATTTTATTTCTTATTTTTTATTGGCTCAGTGACCTCTAATGGGACTTGATTCCCCTAGTGGAAAGCGTTTTATTCTTGGTATTTTTCAGTGCCTGACAATTCATTAGAAAAAACAAAAAAATTTAAAAAATACTAATTTTCTAAGTGGTCATTCGATTAGTGAGTGCTCTGACACTAACACTAAAACTAACACTAACACTAACACTGACACTAGCACTATTATGGTATTTCTCTATCCAATGATACCAAAACTGATGTTGTTGTAGGTCCTTTACATGGGGGGGGGGGGGGGGCGGTGGGCGTGTGGGGTGCGCGGGCGCTAAAAAAATCTCTTGCGAAAATGACTATTACTTTTACAAATTTTAATATTGTATATCATAGTGGTAATTGCATTATTCAAACTATAACTTTAACATTTTATTAAATTCATGAAATTAACCATATTTTTATCAATTAAACTTGTTTCTACATTGTGTTCCATAAATAGGCATGGTAATACAATGTAAAAAGTGTTGAACCAAAACATTTAACAACTCCAATCACAAAACAAAACAAAAAAACAAAAATCCAAAAACCTTATTATTTCTCTCATTATTTGTTCACGTGATCTAATTGTGTTCCAATACATTAAATTATTAATTGAAAGTGGACATTCAAAATCATGACATCAATTGTTATAAAATTTCAGAAATTAGAAGGTTGAGTATAGTGGAGCATTGCATGTAAAGCAGTGTGTAGATCTTTCCACACACACAAGCAAAGCTCTGCACAAGTCTAGTAAATATTTTAAAGGTTTATTTATTAGTGTGGGCTAAGGAGTTAAGTAAGAGACAAGTCTTACTTTTACAAATTTCAACACTGGTAATGACATTGTTGAAACTGTAGATTTAACGTTTTATTAAATCTCATGAAATTAGTCATATTTTTAACAGTTAAACTTATTGTTACTTTGAGTGCCATGAATAGGCATGGTAATACATTGTAAAAAGTGTCTAACCAAAACATTTAAAGAATCCAATAAAAAGAAATCAATAATCCAAAAACCTTGTCATTTCTCTCATTATTTGTTCGCGTGGATCTTCGCCATCTCATAAATCAACTCTATTCAAATATATTAAATTATTAATTGAAAGTGGACATTCAAAATCATGAAATCACTTGCTATAAAATTTTAGAAATCAAAAGGTTAAGTATAACAATGAAATCTTAAAAATGGAATGGTGGTTGAGCATAATGATGACAAAATAAATTATTATTAGTAAATTAAGTTGTGTGGCGCTTTGCATGTAAATCAGTGTGCGGAGCTTTCTGCACAGTGAAAGCTCTACACAAGAAAAGCTCTACAAGTCTAGTAAATCTTTTTAAGGTTTGTTTCTTAGCATGGACTTAAGAACTAAGTAAGAGATGACTATTACTTTAACACATTTCTAGAGTGGTAATGGCATTATTGAAACTATAGCTTTAAAGTTTTATCAAATTCATGAAATTAATCATATTTTTACCTTTAAAATCAAACATTTACGAACACATCATTGATTTTTTTCTTTTTTTCTTAAAGGAAGGCATGTAAACATAAACATTCGATAACACCTAGTATTTAAAGTTTTTAAACAATGTGCATATCTTTCAATGTAAAGCAGTGTGCGAAGCTTTCCTTGTGCAGATATTTCTGCATGGTGGAAGCTTTGCACAAGCAAAGCTTCAGAAAAGTCTCAAAAATGTTTCTGAGGTTTATTTTTCAGCGTGGGTTGGGGAGCTAAGTAAGAGACAATTATTACTTTTACAAATTTCCACAATAGTAATGGCATTATTGAAACTATAGCTGTAACGTTTTATTAAATTCATGAAATTAATCATATTTTTACCAATTAATCATTTATTTCAAAGCATGTAAAATTAAGCATTTAAGAACACGTGGCATTGATTTTTTTAATTTTTTTTAAGGAAGACATGTAAACTTATACATTTGTTAACACCTCGTGTTCAAAGATTTTAAATGGTGTGTAATTTTTTAATTAAAATTCACATTGCATCAAAATTAAAGAGCATTATTACATATGACATTACTTTAAAGCATTAAAATATCAAATCTAAAGCATGATTTCCAAAGCATTAAAATATTAACCCATTATTATAACTAGCATATAACCAACATATTAACAATGATAGAACAACAATTAAGATCACATAATAACCAAGCACATTTGCTTATAAAACTCAAGAGGAAAGATTCTTGTTATTCATATGAAAAACCCAACCAAGTCAAGTACTTCCACTACCACTCGACCATAGATTGAGTTGAACTAATTATTTATTTCATCTAATCACCCATATGCCATATTCCAAGCATGAATGTGGGACTCAAAACAAAACCAACCAGGGCTTCCTCATTCTTTATCATGTATCCCGCCATTACCAGTCAAGGGATTTCTAGGCTCGAAACCCTCATCTACACAACCAGGCTTTACCGTGTATCCCACCTTATATCAGTCAAGGGATTCCTAGGCCAAATAATAAACATAAACTACCAGGATTTACTACAATCCAACTATATACCAGCCAAGGGATCAATTGCCCTAAATAAGCATGGATGCCTCCAGATATCTCCACCTAAACCCTGAGGAATTTTACCGTCTCCAGCCTAAGGATTTATCGTGTATCCCACCATTTTCTGATCAAGGGATTCCTAGGCCTTTGGAAATTCTCATGAGACCACCCTACTCAATTTCTAAACCATTCAGCAATCCATCTCAACCAAGTAAAATAACCCATCACACCATGACTATCCGAAAATGGCAAGGCAAGGCTGAAACCATTGTCACACCTGGAAAAAACCATGTCAATAACAATAGGAGAACCAAATACAGACATGTATGTGCCATGCATCCATGAACTAACTAAAACAAAACATGCAACTTGTTACCTGCAAGTGTTCTCATTGTAGCAACTTGATTCAACCTTTTCCTTGCTTGATCCTTTCTTTCCTTTACATTCTTTCTCTTCCTTTGCTTTCCTTTCTCCAATGCTAGAGTGTTCCAAGAATGATGTAAGTGTGCAAGAGTATGAGAGAGAGAATAAAGAGAGAGAGCTCCAAGTTATCACTATCAAAAGTCGTGAATTGATCCTCATAAGCCTTTTTATCATTGATGCCTCTATTTTCTTCAATTTCCATTATTTTCCTTCACTTTCCTCCTCACGTGCAACTCGTGACCTTTAACCTTACTTTTCTCCTAGTTTCCATTATTTTCATAAATAAATGCTCAATAATACTTCTTTGCCTTTGCCTTTTCTAATTTCCCCTTAGCCATAATAAACCAAATGAACACCCACTAGGATTTTTTTCCCAACATTTAGCTTCGAATATGTGTCCCATGACCTTGGTCTTATTTTTCCTTTATTAACGTTATTACATGGATTTTTAACCCGAGGATGTTACAGACCCCTCCCCCTTGGGGAAACATCATCCTGAGTGTTCAATGACACCTACAGCTAGCAAGGATGCTGAAAACCAAAACATACTACCCATGGAGCTTTATAACTTATCTTGATGCAGTATTTACAATGATCAACCTACTAAAAAGAAATACCAATATGAAAATCATACTGCTTATTGGATATTTATAACACAACTCGTGGCAGTATTTACATCCATATACATATACCAAAAATACTTTTCCTCAACTGGAAAACAAGGAAGGATACATCGACTACATCTGATCATCCATCTCCCATGTAGTTCCATTGGGCCCAAAGTGCTTCCAATGCACTTTACCCTGCTTGATTTCTTGGTTCCACATCATGAGCATCTTTCTCTGCAAAATGCACCGAGGTTTTGCCTGGAATTCTCCTTTTGGCTCCACCTACAATACAGACAAATTAATCACATGATCAACATATTTCACATATATTTTAAGCAATGAAACATGGAAAACATCATGGACTTTCACTGTCGAAGGAAGTGCATGTCGATAGGCCATTGGTCCAATCCTCTCAAGGATCTCAAAAGGCCTACAATATTGAGGTGTTAGCTTCACACATGACCCAATCCTCAATGAGGTCTTCTTCGACTTGATGCCCAAGTACACATGTTACCAACTTGAAAATCCTTAAACATCATGTGTTGATTTGCATAATCTTCTGCATGTCCTGTGCTACCTTTATATTCTTCTTGATAACCTACAGTTCCTATTCCATCTCTTCCAACATGTTTGGTCCAATCAATACCATGTTCACTGAATCAATTCAACTGATGGGAGTGTTAAATTAAGCCCATAAAGTTCCTCAAACAGATTCATCCTCAGTGACTCCTAATACCCATTTTTATAAGAAAGCCCATTTAGTGGAAGATACTTTTCCCACTTCCATTGTTGATGCATCACATACATCTTCATAATATCCTCTAGAATCCTATTGACCCTCTCTATCTATCCATCTGTCTGTGGATGATAAGTTGTTCTGAAGGCCAAATTTGTACCCAAACCTGAAAATAACGCTTTCTAGAACCTGGAAGTGAACTTGATATCTTTGTCAGACACAATATTCTTCGAAACACCATGCAAACTCACTATATCTCTGATCAAGACCTTTGCTACTTCATAAGCCAAATTAGTAGACTTCATTGGAATGAAATGTGCTACCTTTTTCAACCTCTCCACCACAACCATGATGGAATCATGTTGTGTATATGCCCTTGGAAAACTTGTAATGAAATCCATGGAAATAACCTCCCCTTTCCACTCTATAATTAGAATTGGTTGTAGTAAACCGCCTAGATTCCTGCACTCATCTTTTACCTGTTGACAATCCAAACATCTAGCCACAAACTCTACCACTTCCTTCTTCAAATAAGCCAATAGTAGAACTTCTTCACAGTTGTCAATGTCTTTTGTTATCCTGAATGACCTTAATACAGATTAACATGAAATTCCCTCAAGATAAGATTCTTGAGCTCACTGTTGTCCGACACATAAATCATATCCTAAACATTATCAAACCATATGATGTAATATGATAGTCCACATATTATTCACATGTATCTCGTTGTAACTTGTGCCTAATCTCCCAGTACCTTTCATCCTGTTGTCTTGCCTATAAGGTCTGATCCTATAAATATGTCCCATAAGAACTCATAGTTGCTATATGATTCACCTGCACTCTTCCGCTAAGAGTATCTGCAAATCTATTTTCATTTCCCTTAATGTACCTGATCGTGAAGTCAAACTCACTGATCATCACCAACCATCTAACTTTCCTAGCATTCAGATTTTCAGTTGATCAAATAAGTATCTCAATCCACTGTGACCACTCATAATTATGAATCGCCTGTCAAGAAGATAGTGTCTCCATGTCTTCAAAGCATGGATGATCTCTGCCAACTCAAGATCATGTGTCACATAGTTCTTCTCATGCTCATTTAGTTTCCTTGGTTCATAAGACACCACTTGTTCCTCCTACATTAGGACTCCACCAAGTCCTCTTTTGCAAGATTTTGTACACACCACAAACTCTTTATCTGGATATGCAATCTTTAGAACTTGAGTGTTTGTCAACAATATTTTCAATTGCTCAAAATGGGCTACACATTCCTCTGTGCATTCAAATTTCTTCCCTTTTTGCTACAATGATGTGATAGGATATGAAATCCACAATAAGTTCCTAATGAACCTCCTGTATTAACCTTCTAACCCAATAAATGACCTTACCGCATCCACATTCCTAGGAGTTTCCCATTCCATGATAGTACTTATCTTTTCTTGATCCACTGTTATGCCTTCCTTGGAAACAACATACCCCAAGTAATGTACCTATGTCTGAAAGAAACTGCATTTTCTAAGTTTGACATAAGATTGATGCTCTCTCAATAATATCAGTATTGTAGCTATATGTTTTGCATGCTCTTCTTCATTCATAGAATATATCTATATGTCATCAATGAATACTATCACAAACACGTCCAAATAAGGATGCAACACACTATTCATCAAGCACATAAAAGTAGTTGGAGCATTATTCAAGTCGAAAGGAACTACAACAAACTCATAATTCCCATACCTGGTCCATAAAGAAGCCTTGTAGATGTCCTCTTCTTTGATGCATACCTGATGGTATCCTGATCTCATATCAATCTTCGAGAACACTATTGCTCCCTTCAACTAGCCAAACAAGTCGCCAATCATCAACAACGAATACATGTTCTTAATGGTTACCTTATTCGACTTCCTGTAATAAATGCACAACTTGAGAGTACCATCCTTCTTCTTCACAAACAATACTGGTGCACCCCATGAAAATACACTTGGACTAATGTGTTCCTTGTCAAGAATTTCCATCAGTTGCAACTTCAATTCTATTATCTCTATAGTACTCATCCTGTAAGGTTCCTTTGATGCTAGTGCTTCCCCTGGTACAAACTCAATAGAAAATTCCACTTCTCTATGAGGCAGAAATCCTAAAATCTTTGTTGGAAATACATCTTTAAAATATTGTAAAACCAAGTACATGTTCAAGACCTCCAAATCCTCAACATCCTTACCTTTCTCATTGGAAATATGCACCGCAAATAAGCGACCATGCTTTTCCTGCATATATGTAACCATTCTAACTGATGTGGCCTTATTATTACCCTATAAGATTCTTATTCCCCATTTTCATCCAAGCACTCAATATTTTCATAATAGCCCACCTTAGTCCTGTAAAGATACAACCAATCCATACCCAGAAGAATATTGTATGATCCCAACGGAATTACATTCAAATGCACCGATGTAGGCATGCCATTCAACTCAAATGCACAAGCTCTAACCCAATTATGAACTCTTTTCTTTGTACCTATAGCCAATTGCACTGACCAAGATGATGCATGCACTTATTTTCTCAAACCACCCTTATCCACCAAGTCAGGATTAACATAACTATAATTAGATATAGGTTCAATCAAAATAGAAACAACTTGATCAAAAATCTTACCACCCATCTCAATAATAGATGCATGGTGATCTGCCTTCCTGTTATCAAATGCTGCATATATCTAAGGAATTTTCTATCCAAAATCCCCAACTGTCTACACTTCTTGTGCATTGTAGATCTAAGGCATACCACTATTATATGATGGGAAATCCCTCTTAATATGCTCCTTACCATATCCAACACTGCAACTGTCCCTTACCATCACCTCTAATCTACTTCCCTCCAGGTTATAACCCATGTCCCTTTCCAACTACGTTAAACTTCTTCTACGGAACAACATTTTCTTTCTCACCTATATCCTGGGGTCTTGTTCTTTTTGGTTGTCATTTACCTTTATTCTTGTCTTTCCCTTTCCAACCCTACTGAGACTTTGTCTTACACTTTGATTTCTCATAATAGTGCTTCAACTTTCCAATGACTTCTTCAAGTGACCGAGGCCCATCATACTCAATCCAATCTTTAAATGCTAATGGTAATCCACTAAAAAATCTTTGAACTTTGGCCTTTCATCCTTAAGATAAGGTAAATACCTCAACAACGACACGAAATTAGTCACATACTCCTCATCCATAATTGATTCTATATTTAGCTCATAGAACTCCTTGACCTTACTGTCATAGCAAGTTTTTGACAAATATTTCTTCATGAAAAAGTCTCTTGAATTCATTGCAACTCAACTCCTTTGTTCTAATGTCTCTAACATGCTTCACATCTTCCCAACATATGCCTTCTTTCCCTTTGAGGATGAAGATAGCTATTCTAACCTTCATGTTCTCTATGTAATCATGGAACTCAAAGAACTTCTTCATCCCAAGAAACCATGCCTTTGCATCTTCTAGTTTCTTAAACTCCCCAACAAATGTAGGTGGCTTGGCTTTCTTGAAATCATATGGAAAATATCCCCTATCATTCCTGCTATAAGGATAATAAAACAATGACCATGATACTTGTCTAAACCAAAACTAGAGTAGAACTTGTGTCCATCACCTCTTCTATCCAGTGTATCCAAGAACTTTCCATCTCTAATCGTGTCATCTTTATATGATCTGTGACCACCATGATACTTTGTGCCATATTCTGCATTAGTTATTTCCTCCTGCCCATAACTAATCTTTGGTTGTCTATGTCTCTACAAATCTGAAAAGCTTTGAAGGATGACTACATTAACCTCTACTTGTTTCTCATGTGCCCTGGCAATTTTCTCCAGTGACTAAATGATCATGCCATTATCTGCCTTACAAATTCTTATCTCTGCCTTCAAACATCTCAAAGTGTCTGTTATGTGAGGGGAATATGCATCACCATGATTCTCATTTGATCTATAAGGGGAGTCTCATGAATTGTAGTCCATTTTTCTAGTCATCTTGATCTTCTTCCTGAAAATTTAGTATGTGAGATAAACAAAATATAAACAAAATCAAATGTACCTTAGTGAAGTTCAAGGGAGTCTATCTCATCTGCAAGATCAATCCAAATTAGCATAACTTGTATAATCATAATATCATCAACATACCAACATCATGAATGACAACACCAAGTACATACCATGACCTTATGCATAAAAATAATAACCATAACACTACATGCATAATCATCCATATAGACACTGACATGCATAACAAATACATATATATACCTGACAAGAATTCATGACAAATCATCCCAACAAAAACATAATCAACTTATACATGAAAACACAAAAAATATAATGACCATCACCATGCATACATAACAAGCACATATACAACCTTCATTCATGCATGACAAACACATTGCACACATCCAGTCCAAGAGTCAAACCATGCTTTGATACAACTCTGTGGTATGAGATATTACCAAAAGACAGTGCAACCATCTTTGGTACCACTCTGTGGTACTAGATGTCAGCCAAAGAGAGCGGAACCTGCTTTGATACCACTTTGTAACAGCCTCCTCCCACACTTACCCTAGCTTATTGGTCCACCGGGGTAAACATGCAATGAAGAGTTACTATGATATGATTCAAGCTCCTAAATCACCTTAAGGAAATGGAATCGATAAAACTAAAACCTTACTGACCTCCCTCGAGTGTTATAGCACCCCTAAGAGCTAAACCACCCATCTAGGTGCTCAGACCCTAGGTTAAACCTTTGTTTTTGTGTCCTAAACTCCCAGACGCTGGAATAGCACTATTGGAATTCGACTGTAAACCTCAAGTCACATGCACAAGCCTCTAAGGGAGCGACTGCAGTCTTTTTCACCTATTTCTATGTCTGCGACTACTAGATCTAAGGAACTTTTTTAGGGCTAGTCTCCATACCACTGCCCATAACTTAGTGAAACTCTCATAAATGAGAAATGACACAGGGAAAAAGCCTCCCATACAACACTTAGAAAAGAACTTGACCTAACTAGGCCTAACCATGATAGACATTTCGTCAAACACATTATCAACATGTAACCTATAGGTCATAATCACATATATGAACATATGAATCTCATACTTATCTGAAGATCATCAAGAAGGTTTGATAATCTTATATAATAGTTGCATTATCATCTATTAGGTCATAAATTCATTAACCATTTATTTACTAAACAAAACATGTTGAGATCCATAACTAAAGTCTGTCATAACTCATGATTATAACCAACATATAACCAATGTATTAACAGTGATATATAAACCGTTAAAATCACATAATAACCAAGCACGTTTTCTCATAAAACTCAAGAGGAAATATTCTTATTATTCACATGCAAAATCCAACCAAGTCAGGGACTTCCACGTACCACCCGATCATAGATTGGGTTGAGTCAAATATTTCTATCATCCAATCACCCTCGTGCCATCTTTGAAGCATGAATGTGGGACTCACAACAAAACCAACCAGGGATTCCTCAGGCTTTAATGAGTATCCTACCAGTACTGGTCAAAGGATTCCTAGGCCCGAAACCCTCATCTATACAACCAAATTCTATTGTGTATCCTGTCGTATAACGGTCAAGGGATTCCTAGGCCCAAACAATAAACATACACTATCAGGCTTTACCGCGATCTTGTCATATAACAATAAAGGGATTCCTAGGCCCAAACAATAAACATACACTACCAGGATTTACCACGATCCCATCATATACCAGTTAAGGGATCACTAGGCCTTAAATAATCATGGATGCCTCCGGATCTCTCTACCTAAACCGTGAGTAATTTCCCCGTCTCCACCCTCAATATTTATTGTGTATCGCACCATTTAATAGTCAAGGGATTCCTAGGCCTTTGGGTTTTTTCCTGAGACCACCCCACTCAGTTTCGAAACCATCCGACACTCTTTCTCAACCAAGTAAAAGAACCCCATCACACCATGGCTATTCGGAAAGATGAAACCACTACCACACTTGGAAAAACCCATGCCAATGTCAGCAGGAGAACCAAATACACACATGCATGTACCATGCATCCATGAACTGGCTAGGAAATCACATATGAAACTTGTTACTTGCAAGTATTCTTGTTGTAGCTCCTTGCGCTTGATCCTTTCTTTCCTTTGCTTTCTTTCCCTTCCTTTGCTTTCCTTTCTCCAATGCTAGAGTGTTCCAAGAATGCTCTAAGTGTGCAAGAGTATGAGAGAGGGAATATAGAGATAGAGCTCCATGTTATCACTGTCAAAAGCTATGAATTGATCCTCACAAGCATTTTTATCATTGAGGCCTCTATTTTCTTCAATTTCCATTATTTTCTTTCACTTTCCTCCTCACATGCAATCTGTGACCTTTCACCTTCTTTTTCTCCTAATTTCCATTATTTTCATAAATAAATTCCCAATAATGCCTCTTTTCCTTTTCAAAGTCTTTGCCTTTTCCTTTGCCAATTTCCCTTTAGCCATAATAAACCAAATGAACACCCACTAGGATGTTTTTCCCAACATTCAGCTTGGAATACATGTCTCATGACCTTGGTCTTAATTTTCTATTATTAAATTCATTGCATGGATTTTTAACCCAGGGTTGTTACAAAGGAGAACACTTTGGGTGCACCCACATGAAGGTGAGGTGCCCAGGGGCCCATAGGTAGATTACGTGCACAAGTCAACAAGAAGTGGGAGAGTTTAAGCGTTGAGTGACATGACTGCATGATAGATGCCATGGATGATTTGGGAGGAGGGCGTCAATGATATTTGGATGATGGACATGGGTCAGGTGAGATGTGTGATGGGAAAGATCGAGATACATGAGTGGAAATCGGCACGTTGTGCGAAAAAAACAAGGGCGAGTTCGGTGAAGCATGCGGTAGGGTGACATGCGATACACAATGACATGGGTATCGAGGTGCCCGACGAGGCATTGTGTGTCGGGCATGAGGCATGTAAAGTTAAACATTCATTAACATATTTTGTTTAAAGTTTCTAATAGTGTATGTAGCTTTGCATGTAAAGCAGTGCACAGAGATTTTCTTGTGCAGATCTTTCCGCATAGTAAAGCTCTGCACAAGGTTTATTTCTTAGCATGGGATGGGGAGCTAAGTAACAGACGACTATTAATTTTACAAATTTCCACACTGGTAAATGGAATTTTTGAAACTATAGCTTTATCATTTTCATGAAATTAATCATATTTTTACCAATTAATCATTCATTTCAAAGCATGTAAAATTAAGCATTTAGGAACATGTGGCTTTGATTTTTTTTATTTTTTATTTTGAAAGGAAGGCATGAAAACTTAAACAGTTATTGACGATTGGTGTTTAAAGTTTTTAAACAGTGTTCAGATCTTTGCATGTAAGGCAATGTATAGAGCTTTTCTTGTGCGGAGATTTCTACACAGTGAAAGCTCCACCCAAGAAAAGCTCCAAACAAGTCTAGTAAATGTTTTTAAGGTTCATTTCTTAGAGTGGGTTGGGGATCTAAGTAAGAGACGACTATTATTTTTACGAATTTCCACACCGGTAATGGCAATATTGAAACTATAGCTTTAAAATTTTATTAAATTCATGAAATTAATCATATTTTTACACGTTAATCATTTGTTTTAAAGCATGCCAAATTTAGCATTTAGGAACATGTGGAGTTGACTTTATTATTTAGTTTTTGAAAGGAAGGCATGTAAACATAAACATTCGTTAACACGTGGTGTTTAAAGTTTTTAAACAATGTGAAAAGATTTGCATGGAAAGTATTTCTTGTGCGAAGCTTTCCCTATAGTGAAAGCTCCACACAAGCAAAGATCCACACAAGTCTAGTAAATATTTTTAAGGTTTATTTCTTAGCGTGGGATCCCCAGTTAATCATTTATTTCAAAGCTTTCAAGCACAAAGTCGAGCACCCTAGGCACACCCAGATGATGGCACGATGACAAAGCATCTATAGGCGGGGTTGCATGTACAAGTTGATGACATGTGGGAGAGTTCGAGCACCAGGTAACATGAACGCATGATGGCCACCAAGGGCGAGTTGGGCAGAGGGCGTTGACAATACACACACTATGGGTGCAGGCTGGGAAAGATGTGTGATGGGCATGAACTGGGCCACATGAGTGGAATTCGGGAATGATGTGTAGAGTAAGAGAAAGGTAAGAGCGGGGTGAGACATGCAATGGAAGTCACCCGGGAAAGATGTAGGATGGACAGAATGAGCGTGGGTGAGTTTGGTGAAGTGAGCAATGTAATAATGTGTGATACATGGTGATGTAGGCGCCCATGCACTTAGTGGACCAGCACAATGGAAGGTTGTCCAAGTTTCCAATGATGCCTTGCATGCTAGGCATGCCAAGGTGCCTGAACAAAGGGGTGTGCCTGCACAACACACAATGGGTTGGACCTACTTATGAAGTGGTTCCCACCAAAAAAAATGGATATAAAATGACGCATATATGTAAACAATTATTAGGACCTTGATTTGGCACCATGGCCAAATGAGCACCCATGAAAATCCTTGGAGACTTATAGACTATGCATGCCCAAGTTGTGTGATGCGATAGGTGTGGAGCACGGGCACAACATGTTGATTGCATGGGTCTGGTGTTTGGTGGATTGGTTGGATGAAGTGGACCGTGAGGCGTTGCATAGAGTGCACGACAAAAAGGTGAGTGCCTTGGGAATGCCCACATGAAGATGAGGTGTCAAGCTTCCCATAGGGGGATTGTGTGCACAATTCAATGAGAAACAAGAGAGTTAAAGCATCAGGCGACATGACTACATGATAGGCACCATGGTTGAGTCGAACGAAGGGCATTGAAGATATGCCCATGATGGGCATGGGTTAGGAGAGATGTGTGATGGGAATGATCGGGCTAAATGAGTGGCAGTCAACATGACATGCAGAACAAGCAAGGGCTAGTTCGGTGAAGCATGTGGTAGGGTGACATGTGATACTTGATGATGTCAGCGCTTAGGCACCTGTCAGGGCATTGTGTGCCTAGCACAAGGCATGTAAATTCAAACATTTTTTAACACCTCGTGTTTAAAATTTTTAAACAATGTGCAGAGCTTTGCATGTAAAATAGTGTGCAGAGCTTTGCTTGTGCAAAGTTTTTTGCACAGTAAAAGCTCTGCATAAGCAAAGCTTTGCACAAGTCTAGTATATATTTTAAAGGTTTATTTCTTAGCAGAGGACGGGGACATAAGTAAGAGAAAACTATTACTTTTACAAATTTCCATACTGGTAATGGAATTATTGAAACTGTAGCTTTAACATTTTATTAAATTCATGAAATTAATCATATTTCTACCAATTAAACATTTATTTCAAACCATGTAAAATCAAGAATTTATGAAGATGTGGCATTTTTTCTTTATTTTGAAAGGAAGGAATGTAAACTTAAACATTTGTTAACACCTGGTGTTTAAAGCTTTTAAACAGTGTGCAGATCTTTCTGCACATAGAAATCTCTACACAAGCAAGGCTTTGCACAAGTCTAGTAAATGTTTTTAAGGTTTTTTTTCTTAGCATGGGTTGGGTAGCTAAGTAAGAGATGACTAGAACTTTTATGAATTTCCACACTCGTAATGGAATGATTAAAACTATAGCTTTAACATTTTATTAAATTTATGAAATTATACTTTTAGTAGTTAACTTAGACAATTATTACTTTTACAAATTTCCACACTAGTAATGACATTATTGAAACTATATCTTTAGTGTTTTGTTAAATTCATGAAATTATATTTTTACTAGTTAATAGTTTATTTCAAAACATGTAAAATTAAACATTTAGGAACACATGGCGTTGATTTTTTTTGAAAGGAATACATATAAACTAAAGTTTCTAAACAATTTGGGGTCTTTGCATGTAAAGTAGTGCGCTGAGCTTTGCTTGTGCGAAACTTTTTGCACAATGAAAGCGGTGCACAAGCAAAGCTTTGCACAAGTCTAGTGGATATTTGTAAATTTTATTTCTTAGCATGGGCGAGGGAGAAGTAAGAGACGGCTATTACTTTTACAAATTTCCATAGTGGTAATGGAATTATTGAAACTATAGCTTTAATGTTTTACTAAATTCATGAAATTTATCATATTTTTACAAGTTAATCATTTATTTCAAAACATGTTTATTTGGATTGGTAGTTGATGTTGTTTTACTTATTTTTACTATTAAGTAAGACTTTATATTAAATATTTGTACAAGCAAAGCTCCACACAAGTCTAGTAAATATTTTTAAATTTTATTTCTTAGTATGGACCAGGGAGCTAAGTAAGAGACGACTATTAATTTTACAAATTTCGATGCTAGTAATGGCATTATCGAAACAATAGCTTTCACGCTTTATTAAATTCATGAAATTATATTTTTACCAGTTAATCGTGTATTTCAAAGCATGTAAAATTAAGTATTTAGGAGCATGTGACATTAATTTTTTTTTAATTAAAGTCTTGTAAACTAAATCTTTTAAATAGTGTACAGAGCCTTGCATGTAAAGTAGTGTGCAGAGCTTTCCGCACAATGAAATCTTTGCATAAGCAAAGCTCTGCACAAGTCTGGTAAATATTTTTAGGGTTTATTTCTTAGCTTGGGTTGGGGAGATAAGTAAGAGACAACTATTACTTTTATAAACTTCCACAGTGGTAATGGCATTATTGAAACTAGAGCTTCAACACTTTATTAAATTCATGAAATTAATCATATTTTTACCAGTTAATCATTTATTTCAAAACATGTTTATTTGGCTTGGTAGTTGATGTTGTTTTACCTATTTTTACTACTAAGATTTTTTATTAAAGATCTGCACAAGTAAAACTCCACAGAAGTCTAGTAAATATTTGTAAGGTTTATTTCTTAGCATGGACCGAGGAGCTAAGTAAGAGACAAATATTACTTTTACAAATTTCCACACTAGTAATAGCATTATTGAAACTATAGCTTTAATGTTTTATTAAACTCATGAAATTGTATTTTTACTAGTTAATCATTTATTTCAAAGCATGTAAAATTAAGCATTTAGGGACATGGTTTTGTTTTTTTTTAAGGCATGTAAACTAAAGTTTTTAAATAGTGTGTAGAGCTTTGCTTGTGTTGAGCTTTCCGCACAATGAAAGCTCTGCACAAGCAAAGCTCCATAAAAGTCTAGTAAATATTTTTAAGGTTTATTTCCTAGTGTGGGTTAGGGAGCTAAATAAGAGACGACTATTATTTTTATAAATATCCGTAATGGTAATGACATTATTGAAACTATAGCCTTAATGTTTTATTAAATTCATGAAATTGATCATATTTTTACCAGTTAATAATCTATTTCAAAGCATGTAAAATTAAGGATTTAGGAATACGTGGAATTGATTTTTTTCTTTTTTCTTGAAACTTGGAAGGAATTTAAACTTAAACATTTGTTAACACCTAGTGTTTAAATTTTTTAAACAGTGTGTGGAACTTTGCATGTAAAGCAGTGTGTGGAGATTGCTTGTGCATAGTTTTCCGCACAGTGAAAGTTTGGCACAAGTCTAGTAAATGATTTTGAGGATTATTTCTTACAGTGGACTGGACTGGGGAGCTATGTAAGAGATGCCACACAATGAAAGCACTTTCCTCCGCACTTCCACAAAATTAGATTTTTAGATCAATTCTACATATTCTAGTTGTTGTTTTACTTGATTGTAATGAGTACATCTATCAATTGAAATACATGTTGAAGCTTGTGTGGAGAGCTTTGTGATTTGCGCGGAGATATTTTTGCTTTCATTGTGCGGAGTTTTCTTTCCACTCTGTACAATCTTTAATCAATTAATTAGCAATAGCGGTAGATGCAGGGACTATGCTACATTGTAGTTATTAATATTGTTTATTGTATCTCATTAGTTGACAATTTAACATTTGAATCTAAAATTAACAAGTAATAACCAAAAAACTAAAAAACCACTTGAAATTTGAAAGGGTGATTAATTGTAGATTAATGTCCAAGTGTGGAAAGTTGATATGGGAATGACACATTTTGCTTAGCTAATGGAGTTTTGATTGCTACACTTACACCATCTATAAATAATATTTTGATAACTCCTATATACCTTAGTATATTGCCATTAAAATTGTTTTTTTCATGCATTTCCTATAACTTAAACCATTGAGTAATTATAGAAAGAAGAGAAAGTCACTTTACTATTTCTATTTCTTAATATCATAATTTTTTATAACATAGTATAATTTCGTAAATTATTTTTAAACTTGATAGTATCAAAATACTTATTTTATGGTACATCTTACAATATTAAGAATATAAAAAATTATAAAAAATAACTAGTTTATAATTTTATTTTTCTTTTAATTAGTTATTTTACCTCTAAAAAATTACATCATGAGCCAATCATCAAAATACCGGCTTCACTCTATCACGCAAGAAAATGAAGTTGTTGGTCGACATTAAAAGTACAAAATAACTACATAGAAAGCCATGAAAAACAACTAAATAAATGACCGTATAAGATAAAAGATCACGAACAAATATAACTAGAACATAATAGCCAAACCAAGTGTTCGATGATGACAGTGGATTTGGATCCTTCACACTCGAACTAGGTGGCATAGAGGGCTTAAACTCACATTGAATGTGTCTTTCAATGTGAGCTAAGCAAGCTTCCAATCTATCCAAAAAATCATGTTGTTTCCACTTATTATGTTTAATATCATTGAGAAAGGAGATAATGTTGTTCCTATCTTCATGTTTCTCCTTTAAGTCTCTTCTAAATAGAGTCAATAAATTCTAATGAAGTGTAACTGAATACATTTATTGGTTCCTTATTCCCCTGGTATGCTTAGGGTAAGGAAGCCAATGGGACACCTCCTCTAAGATTTTTGAGTTAGAATAAGCTTGTCGATCTTGTCAAACTTAGTTCTCAAATCTCTGAATCTCCACCCAAGTACTATGAGAGGTTGTTGAGTGATAAGTCGTTGCCACCTCTTGTGCCTATGACTAGGCATGTGACTGTTTGAGCTAGTCATGTCCACTAACCCCAAGGCAACCACGCACATTATGGTGAGGCACAATACCTAACATAGGTAATATACCAACACAGTGCCAGAGAGAGACACTCCACGAGTTCCAAAATTCACAGCCTGTTAACCACCCCTCATGGTGGAGTATTAAAACCCGAGGCTCGAGAGAAACTAACCCCCCACTACAATTTCCAACCAAGTATGTTCTAACTTTCTAGAGGCATGCCCGGACTGGTCAAACAATGACCAATAATTAAAAGCTACGACCCAACCTCACCACCTAGAAAAATCATGAGCAGGAGAATTCCACAATTCCTTATGTCGAGGAGTAGACAAACTAGAAATATTATCCATTTCCCTAGACAACAAGACCTCCAAACTTAGGAAACAAAAAAACAACAACAGACCATTGTGTAGACCATACAAAAAATGCAACACCACACCAAAGACAAACAAAAACAAAGGAAATTGTAATATTGGGTAAGAGAAGATTGTTAATACAAACAATTTTTCGGGTGGAGGCCATTTCGAGGAGCCGAAGATGAACCCTAATTGCATCGCCGCCGTCGCCTCCTTGCCCTCTACTCGGCCCTGCCGATGAAGGGGAAGCTCGATTCAGTAATGGAAGGCTGATCTTTTTCTTAATTTCTGATATGCAGGTCCTCCAATATTCTTTGAAAGCTCCATGCCCTCTCATTTTTCTCGCCTTCGGCACTGGGGCAGCAAGATCTTGGACCTCTGCAGCTACATCTCGTAACAGCCTCCCCCATCGAATTGCAGAAGCATTGGCTAAGGATGAAAACGCAGAATTTGCTCTCGTTTCTCCTCAGACGGCAGCTCCTCAGAAGAAATACGCTGTGCTGGAAGGCTGCTCATTTCTATTAGCACCTTCTCTGTCCCCCTAGAATAGCCGCTACTCTATTCATGACCTTCAGAATTTTTTAAGTTTCCTGGATCTCCCTGGAGGAAACATCTGGAAGCTCTTTTGGATGGAACGCAATGACAGATTCAGGGACCTTTGGACTTTCTCCTCTTATCCTCTCAAACCTCTACGGCAAGTTCAGGAGGAGAAGGCCCTTCAAAGCTCCAGCCTCATCTCATCTCGGATCTGCAAAGGAGAGCAGAACCCTGATCTTTCTGCCACATTCCAGATCCAGATCAGGCTCATCTCTGGCAAAACTCTGCTACAATGGGTGGGCTCGTCGGATCTTGTGCAAGACCTTAAGCATGCTCTGCATCCCAAGTTGGGGATTCCCTTTGCAACTCAACGACTTCTCCACGAAGGTAAACAACTCGAGTATCATCTCCCCTTGTCTTTTTACAACATTAAGAGAAATTCATCCATTAATTTTACCCTTCGTTTGAGAGGGGGAGCTGTAGGACAGTCATCCTCAGCTAAAGCGTCTTCTTATAAAGACGTTGTCCATGCTCAGATGCCTAAGAAAACAGTTCCACCAGCTCAGGGTCCCAAGCCTTTTCTGGTGGAAAAACTAGAGGAAACCCCCTCCATTGAAATCATGCATCCATCGTTGGATGAGCAAACCCAAAAGTTTGCAGATCACACCATCATTTGCAGGTTCAATGGGTTATGGCCACGCACAGCAGACCTCTACCAATGGCTTCACTCTAACTGGACCAACAACTGCAAGGTGTTGTTTTTCTCAAAGGGCTTCTTTATTGTAGTGTTCGATTTTGAAGAGGATTACCAAAAAGCTTTAACTGCAGGCCCATGGTTATGGGGTTCAGCAGGTTTATTCCTCACCCCTTGGTTCCCAGATTTCGATCTTGTTATAGCAATCATCAGCAAGCTCCCTATCTGGGTCAGACTTCCAAATATCCCAGCACACCTTTGGCATTTTGCTGTATTCCAAGGGATTGGCAGCTCTCTAGGCCGCTTGCTAGACACAGATGTCTCTAGAGGGGAATTGGGCCTATACACCTTTGCCAGAATCTGTGTAGAAATAGATATGAGTAAAGGTCCCCCTGAACAGATCAATCTCAAAATTGGAGACTTCCACTGGACTCAGACCTTGGATTACGAGAACACAACCTTTCGCTGTCGAAACTGCCATCACACAGGGCACCTTCAGAGTTCCTGTCCCACGATGGCAGCCCAAAAGAAGAAAGTCAACCCCAAGCAGAAATCCAAGAGCTGGAAGCCTCACATTCCTCCCCCCATGGATGACTTTGATTTCAGTTCGGATGAAGAGGAAGAGGATGCGGAAGGAATGGAAGCAAAGATGTCACAGGATTTGCCCTCGACGGATCCTAAGGATTTGTCTGTCCCACCAACCTCACAGGAAAGAAATCATGAATCCTCCACCTCAGACTCAAACAAGGAATCCTCCCCGTTAGCACCGCTCATCTTGCAAATCATGCTGGTTTAGCAGAGTCCTCCTGATTGGGTCAAAGTTGGTAAAAAGAAAGGGAAAAAATGCCGAATAGTTGATTCTAAACATGTTGGGTAGAATCCGTTGTTCTGTTCTTGCTCTTCTGTTCTTCTTGTTTCTTCTTTCTTAGTTCAGCTCTCTTCTCTTCTTCTTAGGGGCCGAGGTGGATAGCCTATCCTTTCCGGTAGCCTATGTTCTTGGTTGTAACTGCTTATTGTACCATACGTCCTCTTAATAGAATTAGTTTTACTGAGAAAAAAAAAATATTGCGTAAGAGAAGAAATATTACCCACTCAAATCTACAAATAAATGCCAAGGTATAGAAGCTCAACAATGTTGAGCCCAAATTGCACCTATAACACTTCCACCACCAATCAAAGGTGTTGAATTTTGTAGCTATGGTCGGTCTTCATAATGACTATATTTTTACCACTGATGTACTTGTAATAATATATTTCTATGTAGAGCATGTTATTCATGCTCAATAGAATATTTTTTTATTTATGAAAAATTAGAAGGCGTGTTCTTCATAACCTTCTCCAAAGGAAATTTTGAATTTTGAATTTTGGTTTATGGATCCACAAGAAGACCAAGTTGACCCTCCTCCCTAACAAGTCAGCTCAGCCCTAAAGAGGCACTTATTTAGCCCTAAAGTGACTATATATAAGGAATCTTGATCTCCCTCATTGAGCAATTTGTATCTCATCATAAAAAGGTATATTTTTTCTCCTTTATGCGAATAAGGACAAAGAAAATAAGGTCAAAGCTAGAAGAAGAAGAAGAAGATATCACACATGTAGAAGATGATCTCTCTACTTATCACAAGTGTGTCTAGACACAACCGAATTTTTTGTGCATAGATTTTGTGGAGAAGTTAAGATTTTGTATGGAAGAGAGAGACTATGACTGAACCTTTCAGCAAGATTTCTAGTAGATTTTTTAGAGGGTTGACTTGGCTTCTTGGTGGATTGTTGAGGGTTTTTTCTTATTGGTCAGTTTGTTTATCATATTGACTTGGATGTCTCTCTCGTTGACTTGATTCTATAAGGAAAGGTTGTTGGGTTTTTCCACCATATGGGTTTTCCAAGGATAAACTCTTGTGTTCTTGTGTGGCTATCTCTCTATGATCCTCTAGAATTTTGTCTTAATGTTGAATTTCTCCGTGTAATTGTTTTATTATGAATAATAAATGTATGAAAATATCAATCTAAGAAAATCATAAGAAATAAACAATTATTGGTTTAGAGGATTATGGAAAATTCACCATGGTATTAGAGTTTTGGTGAAAGAGAAACCATGAAAATAATTCATCTAGTCATCCTCTAGGGCTTTATTTATCAATCATTCCTATATGCCCTAGCTCAAGAATCAAAAGTCAATATTTAATTAAGGTTTCTATCATTTATACCAAGCTTTTACCATAAAAGCCTTGTGTAATCCAGGCCCTAACTGGGTTCTATCTATACAATGAGAAGCAGAAAATATTTGTGTATTCTATGCACAAATAAAGAATAATCTTGTGCCAAAGAAACCTCAAAAAAGGGACCAAAATTACAATTTTTGTAGAACAAAAAAACCTCAGGAATTAAACCAAATAACCTATATTAAGGTGTGAAAGTCTTGGAGGTTATCTTAGTAGGCCAAGGAAATCTCCAAATTCGTTTCAAAGGATCAAAAGCGTCAAAGCATAAGGCCAAAGTTCAAGTCTAATATCTCAAAAATTATGAAATTCTGAAGAAGGTAAAGAATATTTTTATTTAGGAAGGTCCAAAAGCCTGATTTTCCTATTCCATGGGATTGAATGATCTTAGACCATCCTTTCTAGTTTCTAGAAAGATTGTTTGAATCCTAGGATGGTTGAAGCACCTTAGATTATGCCACGAGCCTTGTTGAATCCAAAAGAGGTTGAGAATCTATGAATTATCCTCAAAAATATTGTTCATAGCCAAATTATTTGAAAGTTCATTTTTAGGTCCTTTCAAGATTATTATGATTCCTTTGATCGAGTTATATCAGAAGTAGAAGTATAATTGTACTAATTACTATTATGGTTCTAAAAGGTATATGCAGATAGCCAAGAAAAATTCTTAACAAGTCAGGGAATAAGATAATTGAAAAATATATTATTTCTTTGAGACGAGGATGAAGAAGTCTTAAAAAATATTTATATTTCTTAAGAAGTCATCATGGTAGTCGAACTAATGTAATCTTGAAGGAATAAGACAAGAGAAAGTTTGAAATCCTCCATGTCTAGAGGGTTGAAATATTAATATCAACGAAGCCAAAAATAAAAGTACGTATCTGCTAACAATAATTTTGGTTGAGATCATGTTCTCTTGGCAACATCCAAGGAACAATCATAATTATATGGTAAAATGGAATCTTAGAAAAATTTCACTAAATTTTGTTTGTACAAAAGTGAAATTAGTAAAGTCTCTAAACATTTTGAAGTCAAGAAAGGAGCCTCTCTCAAAAACCTTAAAATAGTAGTTGTTAAGATTAAAGTATTTATGCAAGTCATATTATTTGGCTCCTAGTTTAAAATGTTTCCATACATGCCACATTATGACATGAGATGTTTGAGAACTAAGTTTTAAGATTGATGCCTCCCAGAATCTTTCAAACGTGAGTATGATATGGGTTGAATTCAATGACCTGTGTGTAAAGTGTTAAAGGTGCAAAGTCTATACTCAATGTTGAAGATTTTGAACCTCAAATATTTTTTATGGCAATATTATGAGTCTAAGTTCCTATTAAAGGTTGAAGGCTCAAGTTATCCTAAGAAAAATGAGTCATTTGTAATTGGGAAAAAGATTCTTTTGGGTTGAAAAGTCAAATCTGATTTATCTCTAGCCAAGGATATAAACATATGAAGACATATTCTTGAATGAATATGTTTCTATAAGAATTGATGTCATATATAATGATGTCGAAAATCTTGGATATTGAGATCGAATGCTTAAGTCCTGAATGTGGAGTCCATTGAAATAGATTCTAAGTATCTAAGGACAAAATATTTTTGTTGCTACAACAATTTTGAGAAAGTATAGCTACTTGGTTTGAAGAGACTAAGGATAATTATTGACCAAATCATCTTGTAATTCATTGATGAGAAGGATGAAGTTCATCTCATACAAGAACATATAGACTCTAGGGTTTTGAAATTTAGACATTGATCTAAGGTTTGAAAACCCTAGTTGGCTAAAAAGGTTTGGAGAAGAAAATCTAGGGTTCATGGAAAAAACCTGAGGATTGTACATTTCTGTTGAAAGAAGAAACCCTAGATCATAGAAGGAAGGAATCACATTATTCAAATGAGGTTGATATGCAAGATGGATGCAAGAAGACTGGAGATCAAAAGGGAGAGTATATTCTTCTCAAAAGATAAGTATCTTATATCTCTTTTATTTGATCATTACTAATGTTGGTTTTACTAGCAGTTAGTCTTTTGTCTTTGTATCCTTTGCTTGGCTATAATTTTTCTTCCATGGCCTCTAGTGAGGATTACAGTGTACATAGTAAAGACTGCCAAGGCTTTGACAATGGATGGAGGAAGTGGAAGAACAAAGCAAAGTATGTGACAAATAAGCCTTTTCCTAAATCATGAGTTGGGTTGAATAGAAGGTTCTCCCAATAAGAGGGAGAGGATCATGAAAAGTATTTTCTCCAGTTGTGGGGTACACTTTTGTTAGAATCATTATCATTTTTTTGAAATTTGCACTAAGTTGAAGAAGGAAAAATTGTACATAAAGTTACCTCAAGACTTTGAGGTTCATGAGAATAAGTTTCTTAATTAAATAAGGTTATCAGAAGACAACACATTGGGTTTGGTTAATTTTATTCAATTCATCTCTGACGAAAGTTGAAGGACTCATGTCAAAGGGAGAATCTGTGTCTAAAAGAATTGCCTCTATAACAAAGGGAGAAGTTAGACAACCCTTTTTTAGCTTCAAAGGGAGTTGACCTCTGAGTTTGAGATGATGGACTTCCATTGACATTGTTAGACTAGATAGTAGATATGTTGGAAGACAATAGTGGCAGAGGGAGTAGCCTAAATTACCACAACCAAATATATTTCAGTATGAGAGGGAGGACCTTGTTAGGGTGACATGAAAGTAGTTTTTGTAATGGATCTTGTGAAAGGAAGATGATCTATTTTATGAGCAAGGCATGTTTCTCATCATGGGTTAGAGTACCAACATGATATAATTGGTCATGGAAAAGTCAATTATGATGTGAAATTTGTCTCAAACAAGTAAAGTATAACTGCAAATTCATATTGGGAAGAGAGCGTTGAAGACATTACTTCTATTTGGGATCCATTATAATTTCTTGGATGACAATGAAGTAGTCATCTGTCACACATTTTTATTTTTATTTTGCTGGTGCAAGAGACGAACCTTCTATGGCACTAATTCAAAAATAACTTACATATAATACAGATACCCACGCACAGAGTGGGCACAAAACCAAGGATAAGTCTACCAATGGTATGGATTTATAACCCAAGACCAATTGAATATAGACTTGAAATAAAAACAACCCAAGACGAGAAATTAAGAACTTATCAAACAGTTGCTCGTAGCAGTACTCTCTAAAACTAATCTACAACTTAAACTGACGGTGGAGAAGAGCTTCTGACCAATAACTACCATCTGAACTGAACAACCCAAACCCACAAACAAGACCATAAAATCCCATCCGTTGATCTCAAACAACAGACCCAACAGCGGAAAAAAGTATCACACGACACCACATGCCGCTATTTAACGTGCGATCATGGCGGTTTTCCAAACAGTCCCTCTGCCACGTGTTAATCTCTGAATGGGATCGCTACAAAAAGGTTGAAACTTCTTCCCACTCACGAGGCTTGTGATCACTCCAAAACCGCTTAGGATACGGAAAACCTTTCAGAGGCGAAAGGATATAGAATTCAAGGGTGCCAAGAGCACCCTACTCCCGACCACACAATAAATCAGCTTTGCCAGAGATATTGTAAGAAGAGGTCTTTGCTAGCCTCTTTGAAACCCTCAGAGAAAAACCATCTGCTTTGCAGCCACTGAAGCTCTAAATGAGCTTGCTGCGCCGACCTTTATACCGCCATAGCTCTCTGTTCACTGTAAAACTAAAAAAGTACACTCCTCTGTTCATATCACTTATGGGTTATTAGTACTACCCTCCATGGTCCTGCTTCTAAACAGCAACCAATCTTCCTCAACTTGATCATGGAATTTCGCCTTGAGACTTAGTTGGGTTAGCTCTTGCCATTTTGTTGCAAACTTTTCCTCTGTGCAATTCACTCCTTGATTGGCCAGGAGATCCGCCAGCTTATTGGCCGTTCTTCGAACATGTTTAAAAGTTATAGTACGGAGGCCTTGGAGGTGGTTGTGGATCCGTTGAAAGATCAAAATGAGCCTCCAATTCTTTGAGACTTTTTCTGGAGCCGTACCCCGGATGATTTTCTTGGCTGAGTTAATGATTAAATCAGAATTAGCTTCAACAATCACATTGTGTTGATTATGTTGAAGCAAAAATTCTAAACAATGTTCCATAGCTAGAATTTCTGCCATATTGTTAGTGGCCTTTCCAAGATGACCATGGAAAATAAACAAGATGTTCTCTTTGTCATCCCTTAAAACTCCTCCATGACCCGCAGTGTCGGGGTTGCCCTTTGAGGCTCCATCAACGTTGAACTTCAAAAAACCCTTGGGGGGAGGTTGCCAAAAATCAAGCTCAAATTCTTTAAAGAGATTCTTCTGCCTCAGGCTTTGAGGAATAAGACTTTGTAATCCTAGCTGGCAAAGAATCCTCCACTCGGAAGCCGAGGGAGGATTCTCAGGGGGATTTTGGGCAATATAGCCCACAGTTTCTTGTAGGTGTTTTAGGATCCGATCAAAAAGGAAAAGGGGCGATTTTTTTTTCTCCTTGAATATCTTGTTATTATTTTCTTTCCAAGTGTTCCAGATGATGAAGCCTGGTGTTAGAACCTAGGCAATGTTAAGAATTTCGTTATTCATGAAATTGCTTCTCCACTTGCTTAGGGTGTTGATGATGCTTCCATGGTCTCTTTCCGACTGCTAGAAAATGGAGGCAAAGCAATCCCACAGCTTGGAGGAAAAGGAGTAGTTGTTGAGAAGATGCTCCATTTTTTCCTCTTGCACTTCACATAGCTGGCACCTGGAAGGCCCCAGGACACCTCTTTTCCTGATATTGTCCCATGTTAAAATCCTCTTGTGTTGCACCAGCCACGTGAAGAGTTTAATTTTCATCCAACCTTGTTGTCTCCAAAGTCTTTGCCATGCTTTATCCGGAGCCTGTGAAGCCAAACCAAGGAAAATATTTTTAGCATCCTTAAGATTAAAGGTGCCCTCATTGTTGTTGCCCCATCTTAGCTATTCATTCCCTTCTGAAACTAGAAGTTTCCTTCGATCTAACTCTTGCATTAGTATTTCAGCTTTTTCTTTTAAAGAGTTGTCATCTCTAAGATCTAATTTCCTCCATTTTCTCCACTTTCCTACCTCGTTGGTTCGATCCCAAAAATCCTTAACTTTGATTAATCCATTAGCATCTGTCTCTGCCTTAAGTTCCTTTAATTCTTCTTTCAAAAGAATGGGTTCCTGTTGCCATCTATCCTCCCAAAAAAAAGCTAAGTTTCCCTCTCTAATTTCCCAAAATCCATTCTCTTGGACTAGACCTCTATTCTCTCAGGCCTTGTTCCATATGTGTGATCCCTTGATATTACCATCCATTCTTATATGATCCTCACTCGGCCATGAATTGGCATATTTTTCTTTCCAAATTGTAGCCCATTGAGCCTTTGGTTCCTTTAGCCAACGCCACCATAATTTAGCCCCTAGAGCTTTTCTTAAAATTTCAGGATCATCCAATCCTAGGCCTCCATGATTTCTAGGTTTGCAGATTTTATCCCAAGCTACCAAGGCCCATTTTTTCTTTGCTTCCCCCTTTCCCCAAAGAAAGTTTCTTTGTATGTTTCTGATAAGCTGCAAAACTCCTTTAGGAGCTGGGAGAGCAGACATCATAAAAGCTAGGATTGCTTGTAGAATAGCCTTTGTGAGCACTAATCTGCCAGCCAGGTTTAAGGACCTTATCGTCCATTTTCTGATTTTGTCTTGCAATTTATTGATAACTGTCTCCTAGATGCTTTTGTGTAGAGGCTTAACAGTTAGTGGAATCCCCAAATATTTGGAGGGAAGAGAATCTCTTTGAAAACCCAGAATTTTAGAAATGTTCTTTTGAATGGCAATATTAGTATTGAAGAAAAAGATCTTAGATTTGGTGAGATTAACTTCCATACTTGAAGCCTTGGCAAATTCATTTAGAATCTGTTTGATAGCATGAGCTTCTTTGACTTTGAGGATTCCTTGCAACATGGTGTCATCCACAAATTGTTGATGTGTCCAAGTCTGACCCCTGTCAGAGAGTTGGAGACCTTTGATCTTACCGACTTCTTTAGCATGATTGATAGACTAACCCAATCCTTCCATCATGAGGATGAAGAGAAAGGGAGAGAGTGGGTCCCCCTATCTGAGGCCTCTAGAGGGAAGAAAAGTTTCAGAGGGAGATCCATTGACCAAAACAGAGAAACTTGAGGAGGAAACCAGGGCCAAGATCCATCTTACCTAGTTGTGATCAAACCCAAAATCTATGAGTATTTTCCTGATATAGTTCCAGCTTAGTTTATCATAGGCCTTAGCAATGTCCAATTGCATGATCATACCAGCTTTTCGGTTGATAGTCAGAGAATGAACCACCTCATGATCTTGAATGATATTGTTAAGAATTTTCCTTCCTTCCACATAACCAGCTTGTTCCACATAAATTAAGGAAGGGAGGAGAGGTTTGAGTCTATTGGCCACCACTTTTGATATTATCTCGTAAACCACATTACATAAATCTATTGGTCTAAACTTGTCAGGAGTCTGAGCAACCTCCTGCTTGGGGATAAGTGCAATGAAAGAAGTGTTTAGAGCTTTCATAATAGTTTTATTCATCCTGGAATCTTCTACCACATTCAGAATATCATGTTTAACAGTATTGCAGCATGCCTTGAAGAAATCAACGTTGAAACTGTCTGGGCTCGGTGCTTTACCATTTTGCATTTCTTTGAGCACTTCGCTGACTTCATCCTCGGTAACTAGCTTTTGAGGTTGAAATTGTCCTCACTGGACACCAGCATAGGAATGTGTCTTGTGAAGTTTCTGATGGAATTCTCTCTGTCATAACAAGTTTCTTTGGCAATGCCTTGAAAGTGCTTGACTAGAGCTTTTTCTATTTCAGCATGAGAGTTGTGAAGAATTCCTCTCTCATCCTTGATCACTGAGATTCTGTTGTGGACTCTATTCACCATTGTGGATCTATGGAAGAAACTAGTGTTTCTTTCTCCCTCTTTGAGCCATTGAACCTCTTATCACTTAGGTTGTCCCTAGGCTCCTGTAGGGATACGGCCGAGGTAACCACAAACCAATCTTTGGATTGTAGGTTCTAGCCCACCTGCAATCAGAGAGGGCTCTCTCTTAATGATTCAAACTTTGTTGACGATTTTAGGCTAGCTTTTGGCTCAGGGGTTTTTGTTTGTGTTTGGATGGAAGGAAATGCTTCAAGGCAGAGAGGCAATTTACGAAGTGATAAGTTTCAAACCATTGGGCATGGAGTCGCGGGTTAGGATTATCAGTGCGTATTTCTGGTCATAAGAGAAATAATGAAGCAGGATAGATGTTCATAACACAATCTTCAGACTAAAAGGGTGAATGATATGTAAGCAATGAGAGGCACTTAAGAATCTCTCGTTTAACTTAACAAAGGGAAAGATGATCTCTATCTAGGGGCAATGAAGAATCCCTGGATAACTGTCTTGGTTTAAGGAAAACATGAGCCATGTGGAATTCATATTTATGCTTAAACAGAAGAAAACATAAAGAAACAACAGAAATTGAGCATAGAGTGTATTTAAACAAATTCTAAGCTAATCTTTCTTTCTGTTGTTTAAGAGCGTAATTCATGAATGAAAACAGAGCTAAGAAACACTTATTGAGTTATGCACAACACGAGAATTCCATAGTTAGTCTTTAACCAGTAAACACAGTGAACAATCCGTTCTCCAAGGCTCATAAGCAGTCTTTGATTATAGAAACTTATCAGACATTACAGTGCGAGTCTCTCCTGGAGCAAAATCAGCTGGAGATAGCTTGTCGACTAATCAACCAACCAACCAACCCACCACCCATAATACAGTATTCAGGGTTGTCTTTATAGTGAAAATATCTCAAACTTATTTATTACAATTGACCTAAAACAGGTTTGCAAAAAGAGCTTTATAAACCTAAAATTGTGCCAAAATTAAGTGCAAGTAAATATCTATTGAAATTGTGTCAGAGGTAGCTGGATCAAAAGGAGTGCAATGTGGCCCTTGGAGCCTCGATGCAGTACTTCTGGAATAACTATGCTTTGGGATCTGTAGTTCTGTTCTGGTGCGAGTTAAATGTGTAATAACCATGATTTGAGAGTTTTGAGTGGCCTCGCCCTCTTTCTTTGACTTTGTTGGAAGGTATTTAATTTTCTCCTGATTTGGGCCGTTGTTAAGATCTTCACTGATACTCTTTGACATGCTTTCTCCCTGTAGATTTGATCTGATACTCTTTAATCTTTGTCTCTGGTCTCTTCCTGTCTTCGAATCGGTTTAATTCGGAAAAATCGGGCAATTTCGGGCTTTTTCGGCGCAAAACGGGCCAAGGAATCAAAAGATTCCCTAAAGATTCCCCAAAACGGCCTATTCCGTTTCTTGTTCCGGAGCTCCGAAGCACGATTTTTCCTCTTGCGCGAATTTTCGGTTTTCTGGCTGCTGACATCAGTATGATGTCAGCAGTATGGCGGATGACGTCAGCCAGGTGATGTGGCAGGGTGGCTCGTACTTTAATGCGGTGCGATGAACTTCTTCCGATGCAATCGCAATATCGCATCGGCGGGGAACGAGAAGGTATTCGTTTAGAAATGCGATGCTTGCGACTGCCGATCGCTGATATCGCGATATCGCATCGGGCAAAAAAGGATGGGGCATAACTATGTGGTGAAAATATTACTATATGGCGATGCGAGATGGCTTACTAGGATCTGCAGAGTGTTAAGGGAATCGGTAAGGGTCTATTGCGGTTGGAAAGAGTGAGTATGTGCCTCAGAAGAGCACTTGAGGCCTCGGAATGGGTCCGATAACCAAAAAAATAATTTTATACTTTGGAAGTAGTCTATTGCATTTAGAAGATGGTTTGAAGGGGCAGCATGAGGGCTCTTGCCAAGTTTCAGACAAACTGAGCAATTCCTGGGGGTACTTATGGTTATTTTTCAACCAGGGGGAGGGATATTTATATAAGGGATCATTTACATAGTTTTAGTAGGGGGATGGGGAAAATATAAGGAGTTAAATAATAATGTCAGTGGTTAATATGGAGATGACAAGAAAGCGCTAAGTTTCAAAAATCTTAGGCTTGAAAAGGGGAGATAGAGCCTTATAGAGAGAGTATGGATTTTCTTTGAGTGAAGCAGATCTTCACCCAAGCTAATGACATGAAAATGATGAAACTAAGAGCTATCAAGCAGATCTTCACCTCTTTTGGGGAAATTAGTTAATGATTTGGGGGAGATGGAGAAAGGGAGTTAGTTATGCCTGTTTTTGAGTTTTTCACATAAAACTACCTGGTGATTGTGTCCTGAGTAGAGATGACACCCTGAAAACATGGAACTGATCAGCAATCAAGATTCTGCAACCTCAAAACTACCTACCCAGCCTACTTACCTAACATTTTTTCTTCTTTTGGTTTGGGTGCACTTAGACTTGCAGACCCATCATTTCAATTTTTTCTTTTTTTATACCTTCCTATCTACAAACTACCCTTTTTTCTTCCAAGGGCCCAGATTAAGCAGTTGGGCTCCTTTGATTCTCTACCTATCTAAGAATCTGCCAAGATTAAGCTGTTTGGATAGATTTTTATCCTCTATATTCTAAAACAGGAAATTGAAACCTATGGAGACCAAGATTAAGCTGTTTGGACCTCCCTTTAGCTGAAAATTGTACAAAACTGGAATAACTTCTCAAAATTTGGAAAGAAGTTAGATGAACTCTGAGTAGCCTTCTTTGCTTAGTGATTGTTTAGAAAATATGGAGCATTTCACCATGCAAAGTATGACATATTTGGTCTCTAAAAATGTCAATCATGAAATATGAGTAACCTGCTGCAGCAGGAGGCTAACAGTGGCTCCACTTGGGGATGGCTTCTCCTTGTGAGAAGCCAAGAACAGCAGGTCAGATTGCCTTGTTTCTTTTGTTATGGCTGTGCTTTGAACTTGTTAGTGCTGATTGTTGGATTGATTTGAACTTTTGGATTGGGAACAGCTCTTTCCTTCACTTGTGCTGCTGTTAAGCTGCAAAGCACTGCCTGCTTTCTTCTGTGTGCTTTAGCATCATGGATTCTTACAAAAAATCAAAACACTGGGATATACAAATATTCTATGTATAGAATAAAACATCGCCTGCTCTTTTCAATCAAAAGGATCATTGTAGTGCTTTAGCATTCGACCATTGACAAGGCCTTCTTCAGCTGTGCTGCCATCTGGAGATTTGAGAAAATAAGTATTATTGCCTTGCACATCGCTGATAATGTACGAACCTTTCCACAGAAAATCAAATTTTGCGTGTTTTCCCTTGTCTTCTCTTCATGAATCGCATCTTAGAACTTTGTTGCCCACCAAGAAATCCTCTGCATTAGCCTTCTTATCAAACATCTTTTTGAGTTTTTCTTGCAGTATTTGAGCTTTGTCGAAGACTTGTTCTTTGGTTTGCTAAAGATGAATGGTTTGATTAACTCTTCTCTGCATGTCATTCGGTTCAGCCTGAATTTCTTGTAACAATTTAATAGTAGGAATTCCCAGAGATGAAGGGAACTTGGCTTCCATGCCATATACAAGTTCATAAGGGCTCATCCCAATGGATTTCAATATGATTAGGACTCTATGTATTTACTGCACAATACCTGATGTATTTAATAAGTTTGTTTAAGAATAGATAGGGTTAGTTAATGCTAGGCCATCGAGCTCCCCTCATGCTGGAGGAGGAGTCTCAAGTAGTTTTAGTTTTGTTTTCCTATATATATGAGAAACTCTGATGTAAGTGGGGTTGGATATTTATGCAAAAACAGAGTTATATTGGTCTGTGTATAAAGCTTTTTACAGTAATAGAAAGACTGTTTATCTTCCCAAGATTCATACTTTGTTAAAATCCTCAAGATGTTTGTGGTTATGTTTGATCTTTTATGTTTTACAGCTTGATAAGTATACAATCACTTTGAATTCACCTAGTGCTCAGACTTCCTGTGTATACTTATAAGTTGAGGTTCTTGTCCTTCATGTTTTACAGCTCTTTAGGTACACAATCACTCTGAATTCACCTAGTGCTCAGACTCCCTGTGTGTACTTACGAGTTGATGGTTATTTGAGAAATGTTTTGAGTGTTTAAACATTACATGCCTTGGCTTCTATGAATGAGCAGTTGATAGTTTACTGAAAGGATGTTTGACTCCATGAGCCCAATGGAAGAGATGTTATGTTGTCTGTCCAACCAGCATGTTTACTAAATTTTCATTCCAAGAGTTAGCCCTCTTTGTTTCTAAAGATAAATCAGTAGTTTGTTTTGAGAGAGCCCTCTCAGGTTAGGGAGGCTAATCCCTAGCTAAAAGTCTGGTCTGAAATAGTTACATAAGGTCTTACTGATTAGCAGCCATCAGTACTGGTTTTGTGATAACAGGACCAAATATTTTGTAGTCAACTATGCCAAAGAAATATTTATTGAAATTGTTAAATAGAAGATGATGGTAGAACAATATGCAAAGGAGCTTCTTTCATTTTAACCCCATCCAAAACTAGTTGAAATGGAAATTCAGCACTGAAGCAAGAGCAAGATTAGTTATATGAACCTAGAAATAAAAACAATCAAATTTCTAACATTGACTTGACCATCGATTCAGCTCTTATGGCTCTGAAAACAATCATGGAAGAAAGGGAGAATCAAGATAATACTCTAACTAACTAGGATGATACACAACAGGTCTTGTCAGAACGTTTAAGTTTAAATGACATAATAAATTGAATGTTAGAGGAAACTAATCTACAAACTCGGGATACTTCAACCTCACCGGCTACTAATTAGCAATAGAGATAAATCCAACTGACTACATTAGGAAATTATGCTCCTGAGGTAAAACAAGAACTAAACTCTCTAATAACTGACTTGAGGCAGGATTAAAATAGACATTTATTTGAAGTCCTAGAAAATTTAGAAACATAAATCAAAAATAGATTTAAAAGAAAGCAATTAAAAAGTAAAAAAAATTGATGGTGATAGTAACAAGAAAGGGAGATATGGGAGGAATGCAAGAGCCAATAAACAAAAAATCTCAACATTGACACTCCTATTAGAATTGATGATTCACTTGTTGTAATTCAATAACTTCTACATCAACTGGTTGACTCTAATAAGTAATTGACTTTTTAGGTAGATGAATTACAAAACAGGGTATCGACTAAAGGAAATCAGGAATCATCTAGTTTGATTGTTGGGATGGGGTCCCCTAGGTTAGTTTAGGCTTAATAAACCCAAGTTTTGTATTCAATTTTGTAAAATATGTAAAGTCTCCATGATTTGTGAATGTGGAGTGTGTAGATGAGTAAGAGTCAAAGGGGCTTAGCCCTTGTTTTAAGTAAAGTTTTGAGTTGGTTTTGAGCTTCACCCATGGTCCTCGGACCATGGCATTGTATGGAAAGTTCTATAAATAGTTGAGTTTTAGAGAAAGGAAGAAGTGAAGAAAAATAGAGAATTAGGATCATTGAAGAGTCTTGGGCATGATCTAAGGCAGGAAGGCTCTGTTTCCTGCACTTAGGTAGAGAAAAGAAGGCTTCGCAGCTGAGTGCACGGAAGCCTAGGTAGAGTCTACAGCTGAGTGTGCAGACCACTGCAGCAGTGTGCGTAGGGTAGTTTAAGTCTATAATCAGTGACATAAAGATCAATACAGACAATTTTCTGAATAATTATTGAGTATTTATGTTTATATATATTAATGTTATATGTTGCTAATGAATGACATGTTTTAAGATATAATGATTAAAAACTATGCGAATGTCATGAATTTGTCTTAATAATGTATGAAATGAGTGCTTAACCATTTCCCTGAAGGATTTGGTGGTTCCTTTTATGTTTTTTGACGAGTTAAGTAGATCTGCACGAACTCCAATTTAGGATTGCTTTCTAATGCACGTAAGCAGGTAAATCAGCTATTAATGGTTCACAAGGATTGATCGTGGAGCTTCACAAAAGGTAAAAAGTCTGCTTTAGTTGAGTTACATTGACATAACCTAGGAGCCTATCGATCTGTTCAAATGCAGATCCAAGGTGATGGAAGACATCACACTAGTCTCTGGATGCATAAATGTGGTTATTGCATCCCCCCATATTGCATAGGGTGAGACTGCAGCCTGCACTACGCAGGTTGCTGTCAAAAGGGACAATAGTGTAGGGTTTTATTGGTTGGCACAACTAACTTTGAACCTGGGTTAGGATCCCCTAAGCCAACAAATGGTTTCGTTGCCAAGATCAGGATTTGCTTAAAGAGATGTGTGATGTCGCATCATTGGAATCCAACTAAGAAATAAATTGAAAAGTGGTTGGATTGGAAGATTCATGAGTTTGTGGTGTAAGAAAACAAGAATCCATGCCTATCAAGGGAAGAATGGTTGAATCGATATCTATATACAGAGATAGACGAAATGTTCTTCTGCAACTTCCCAATTGAATTGTATGAGTGGTTAGCTAAATTGATGGACAGTTAAGGAAGGTGGAAACTCGATAGTCCCATAATGTGGACTCTAGAATTAGTGCGACAGCTAGAAGCCTCTAAAAACAAGATCGCGCGGGCTGTCGATCATTGGCTTGATCTAATTCTGGGAGGATTGTTATAAAATTTGCAGTTGATACCTCAGTTAGCTACAACAAAGGAGAGAAAAGATTTTTCAAAGGACTGTGAGGTAAGTATTTAAGAACATTGAATGCTGGATTAACATTCTATTATGTGAAAAATGGGTGATGGCATTACCTTAATGTTTGGAGTTACACAAAGTGGAAGATTATTTATAAATCATGAAGGATTGGTACCAGAGTATAGTCCATTGGTTGGACCTCCTTTAAACGACAATGAAGGGGCGGGTAGACTACATTATGAAACATTGTGTAGCTAATAACTCAGGGGATTCCTACAATAAATTACCCATCCACTCCACCTCCACCCCCACCTCCACCGCATACACCTTCACCCACCCCTCCACTTCCACCACCACCATTAAACATGGTGAACGTAATGAAGATGTCGATATTCAAGGATATAGGAAGTGAAGATCTAGAGAAGTTCTAGTTTTTTGCGAATGTTGTATGGACAATGCAATAGATCACCAATGATAATATAAAGAACACACAGTTGGTTACTGCTTTGCAAGATCGCGCACTAACTTGGTACATTAAGTATTGCACTGATAATCCTCTTGCAATGCTAGCAGAGACTATGATGGCTTTGAATAAAGAGTTTAGTAAGCCTATGTATGACTCACAGTTGATGCTTGAATTTAAAGAGATCATGATGAAGATTGAGGATATGCCTTGGGAATTTGATCAAAGGTTGAACTGTCACATTAGACAAGTTAACATGAAAATCATAGATAGCCAACACTGTGACTAGTTTATTGCATTGCTTTTGCCCCATTTGAGAATTTCTCTATCACAATAAAAGATAGCAACATAGGCAGAAGCTCTAGAAATCACGATGATCCTAAATGCATCACCTATTTAGGATATGAACCTAGGGGTACATCAGATCCACTCACAATTAGCAAGCCTTCATCTAGAGTTATAGAGTTCAAAAAAAGACAAGGAGATTAACTAGAAATGTGAGCAGAAGTCTCGTGCTTGAAATGCGAGGGCCATAGGCATGATAAAGATCATTGTCCCATGTACACAAATTATATTAGAGGAGCGGGGGCAATGCCCCTGAAGCTAGAAGCTCTACATGGCCAAGCACTGTGGTTGAGCTATGGTGTGCCATTTGTCACATTACCGAACAACATGTGACGGATAACTGTCATTTACTTTAGAACTTCATTTAGACACCCCAGTATTTGTTCTATAATTTTTGTAAATCGGTGGGCCATGATGAGCACCACTGCCGAAGCTATGAACTGATGATGCAAAGAACCCCTTTTTATCGTATGCAAGCAGAAACTTGGCCTTCGTATCAAGGCTCGGGAGGAGTACGCAGACATTTCCAGGGTGGAGGATGGGTCCGAGGAGGAGGACCTAGTGGAGGTCATGGACAGATTATTTGCTACAACTATGGACACTCGAGGCACTATGCATGAGAGTCCCAGAATCCTACACACCTGTCATGTCAATATTGCATACAGTTCAACCATACTACAGAATAATGCCTAGTGTTAATAGCTAAGATGAAAGAGAAGAAAACACAACCTTAGTAGCCTACATAGAATTTACAAATGATGATGGTTGAGCCTCGCGAAGAAGATAAAAGTGTTAATATTGTTCCGAGAAGTGGAATGATGAATGGCCCTGATAAAGGTAAACAACCTAAAGAAGATGGATGGGCCTGCAAAACTCCAAAAAAAGCAGCTGAATTTGATCTGGATCACACCAAGGAAACATTTACGGAAGCCAAGAAGAATTTTGTTGAGGCCTCCACCTCTAGAAGTGAGGACAAGATGCAAGGAATCAATGTGCTTGCATAGGTTGATCCTTTTGTACTCAATGCATTTTTGAAGACTTGCTTGAAGTTGTTGCGCGATAGGAAGGTTGTGGAAGGCCTCCAGGAATTAATAAATAAATGTGCCACTAAAGAGAAATCTCCTTATGGGCATTGTGTGGTTAGAAAGATTAGAAAGCATAAGGCACAAACAAGGTGAGAGATGTGCTAACAATGCAGATAGGTGATTATGAAATGGACCAGGTCATCTTGGATCTGGGGTCCGATGCAAATGTTTTACTGAAACAAACATGGGAAAGGATGGGGAGACCTATGTTGCAATGGCGCCTCCGATTTCACTAAGTATGGTGAACCAACAGAAAATCATCCCCATGGGATGGTTATATGGAGTAACAGTTGATATTGAAGGTCTGAGTGCGGTGGCAGACTTTGAAGTTATATAAATCATTCACAATATTAATCCCTGCCCCATGCCCCTAGGAATTGACTGGGCTATTGATATGAATGGGGCCATCAATTTGAAGAAGAGGATAATGTCATTTGAAAGAAAATAACTTTGGGTTATAGTGTCACTAGATCCTATAGAAGGAGCATTCTATACTGAACTAGTTTATGATTATGAAGAAAGTGACGATGAGTCAGATCAAATTTACAAGATAATAATGCAAGATTAGGATTGGATCAATCCACTGGAAAATGGAAGGATTGCATGGGACCAGGAGAGGTCCTACACCTCTGATTCAGATGAGGAATTAGAGAATTGGCAGAATCACTTACATGAAGTCTCTACATTGCGATGCAATATGATGATGAAGGCACTACGTTGTGTTTCGTCGGAGGTAAGAAAATTACTTTATTATGATGGTTTAACTAATGTAGATCTTTCTTTTGATGAATTTGAGTGTGAAGTCGGTGAGGACCACCACTTTCAAGCATTGGAGTTGGCACTGCATGCTACACTTCCACAATGGTGGGGTATGCATAAGGATAGTTTTGTTGGATGGAGAGATTACAAAAGAATGATGAAGCTACACTTTGGGCATGCTAATACTAGAATGGATGAGAAGTATAATGGGAAGGATGATTCGCGCAATCACCTAGAAAAATGGACTAAGGCATGGGGAACAAAACTACAAATAGAATGGGTACACATATTTTGTGATACCTTGGATACAATTCCCATGAACTAGTATCTGAAAATGGAGCTCCACCATGGCACTGCGAAGTGGGATGTAATGAAGGAAGGTTTCTTATTTACTTTTAGCTTCGAAGACAACTTTTCAAGCATTGATGAAGCACTGCAAGAGATTAAATCTGTTATCTTCAAAACAACGAAGGGGCCTATGGAATGGACCCAAAAGGACTGGAGCACCCAGGTGAGCGACACATTAGAATGCTATAATGTGACTACCGAAGAAGAGGAAGAAGACCCAAGGAACATCAATATTCTGGAGGTGGAAGGGCATTGTCAAAGGACAACAAATAGAAAACTTAGACATATCCGCAACTTTGAAGACGAAGCAAGTAAACATTAGCACTAAAGAAGAACTGAATTTTGTGAAAATTGGAGATTATCTGGACGATGCTATAATAAATAAAGTTACTGAATTACTTTGTGAATACCAGGATCTTTTTCCCACTAAATTTTCAAATTTAAAGGGCATAATAGATGATTTGGATATTATCAAGATCACATTTAAGCCAGATGTGAAGCCTGTTAGACAGAGGCCTTATCACCTTAACCCTAAGTATAAGGTAAAGGCTTGCCAAGAGATGGATAAAATTCTAAAGGCATGCATTATAGAAACTATTGAAGAGTTTGACTGGGTGAGCCCAATGGTGGTCCAAGAGAAGAAAAAAAAAGGCGAAATAAGGGTTTTCATAGTGTTGCGGAAGCTTAATGATGCATGTGTTCATGACCCATTTCCGACACCATTTACAGATGAAGTGTTAGGAAATGTGGGAGGGTAGGAGGCCTATTCCCTTACTGATGGTTTTGTGGGGTATCATCAAATCAATATCGCACCAGAGGGTCAAAGAAAAATGACCTTCGTGACAGAGTGGGTTGTTTTCAATACACAACTATGCCATTTGGATTGAAGAATGCACCTGCGATATTTTCCCGCGTAGTCATAACAGCCCTGAAGGATTTCATTCATAAGTTCTTGGAAGTGTACTTTGATGACTAGATGGTGTTTGGCTTGGTGAAGTGCCATGTAGAAAGTTTGTGCCTTATATTGGATACATGTCTCAGATACCAAATAGCACTCAATTTGAAGAAATGAATATTTTTTGGTCCTTTCGAGATCTTGCTAGGTCATGTTGTGTGCAAGCTAGGATTTATGGTGGACCCTGCAATGATTGTCGTAATTGTGAACTTGGAGGTAGCTAGGAAAGTCAAGTAGCTACATGTGACGTTAGAACATACAGGATACTATATAAAATTGATCAAATCTTATGCTCAAATTATTGCTCCAATGGAAAAATTTCTAAAGAAGAATGTGGCATTCTGCTGGGATGAAGAATGTTAATTCAGCTTAGATGTGTTGAAGAAAAAAATGATAACCACACCAATCTTGGTATACCCTGATTGGAAAAAGGAGTTTCATGTACACATGGATGCTTCTTGCATTGCACTAGGTGTAGTGCTAAAATAGACTAGTGAAGGAGAAATGGATCATCCTATCACCTTCACAAGTAGGAAATAATAGAAGGCTAAGAAAAATTATTCTATGACTGAGTGCGAGGGGTTGGCCATGGTCTACACGCTGCAAAAATTTAGGAATTATCTCTTAGGAGGGAATTTTAAGATGTATACAGATCATTATACCATAAAATACCTAGTCAACAAGCCTATGTTGGGGGTGAAGATCTGCATATAGTTTCTATTATTTTAGGAGTATGACTTTGAAGTCATTGTGAAGCTCGGGAGGTTAAATGTAGGACCTGACTATCTGTTGTGAATCGAAAGAGGCGAATAAGGGTTAGAAGATGTGTAGCTCTTTTTGGTGTGCGTAGCGGATGATCATTTTTCAAACATTATTTACTTCTTGACAATAGGGATGATGCCAGAAGGATATACAAGTTAGCAAAAGAAGGAATTAGTAGTGCACGTAGCTGACTTTTTAGTCATTGCGGGACATTTTTATAAAATGGGTGCAGATGAAATATTGTGAGGATATGTGCTAGACTTTGAGCATGATAGAATTCTCTCCAAATCTCATGGGGTAACTGCGTGAAGCCATTATGCAGGCAAGGCAACTGCGTAGAAGATTTTCCACACAGGTCTTTGGTGGCCAACATTGCCTAAGGATTACAAAGCATACTGTAAGGTGTCTGATGCATGTCAAAGAACTGGCAGACTGTCACGAAGGGATGAGTTACCACTACATCCTCAGGTGTCTTTATAGGCATTTCAGAAGTGGGCAATTGATTTTATTGGGCCATTTCATCCCCCTAGAAAGAAAACGGGCGTGCGCTACATTATCATTGCGATGTAATATCTAACCAAATGCGTAGAAGCACAGCCTGTCAAGGATTGTACAGGGGCTATGACATCAAAATTATTCTTTTGGCATGTCTTAACAAGATTTGGATGCCTGAAAGTGTTGATGAGTGACAGAGGTATGCACTTTCTAAATGAAATGATCATTGTGTTGACTGAGGAATTCCAGGTCTATCGTTAGAAGAGCACACCATATCACCCACAGGAAAACAGAACTGTTGAAGCATTTAAGAAGATTTTTGAGAATGCACTAACTAAGATTTTTAACATGTAGCAGAATGACTGGGATGTACTTGCACCTGTACTGCTATGGGCTTATAGGACTACTTGTAAGAAGTTGACAGGACAAATGTCATTCAGATCAGTTTATGGGATCGAAGCTATGATGTCGATGGAATACATTATGACTAGCCTATGTATAACAGCTTTGACAGATATGGTAGATCATGATGCCCTGGAAGAATGAATCGCATAGATCATGGAGCTTGAAGAAGACCGGTTTTTGGCAAGATTCCATCAAAAAGTACAAAAGGAACACAAAAAAGCATGGCATGCTCACCATATCAAGCTTCGCACATTCAAGGTAAACAATCTTCTCCTGGTATATGATAGTCAGTTCACTAAATTTCTTGGTAAATTCCAGATGCATTGGTTAGGTCCATATATTGTCAAGGAAACTACAAATGGTGGCACAGTTTAGCTCGCGAACCTAGAAGGGGAGCACTTCCCGGGAAACGTGAATGGGAGCAGGTTGAAATTGTATACAAGGGATCTTGTGAAATGACTATATGGTAGCAGGATAGTCTTAGTGCTCTGAGAAGTTACAAGGGAGCATGGGACTATAAACTACACTTCTCGACTTCAAGGACAAGGCAACAAGAAGGCTGTGTTGAGAATATCAAAGATGCAACAAATGAAGCTACACTTAGGAAGCTATTCTAGGGGGGAAGGTACTACGTAGTCCAATAGGAAAATGACTTTTGGAGTTTCTATTCATGACTTAACGGTGATCCAAGTTCGTGTGTGACAAAGGACCCTTCCAAGATCTTTTACTTATGTGATGTGCTAAATTGATATTTTAAAAAGAACGTAAGTGAATACATCTGCATGCTGGAAAGAAGAGGAACATGTCAATCATCAACACATGAAAACATAAGTCATTGATAATAGAGTTTGTCTAGGAGGGACTACGTCTCCAGGCCCTGGTGTCAAGATGGTGTAGACTGCTACATTAAGCGTTGTCAATAGTGATGATGTACATAAGAGGTGTTGTCGCTATCATACAAGGAAAATTCCCTCACGCAGGAGTGGCTCCAAGAGATGTTCCACTACAGGGACTCTCAGTCAAAAGACTCCTATCAGTATGACACAAAATCATGGATGATGAGCATCCCGCCAACATGGCATAAAAGGGATCTCAATGCAAACATACATGATGACAACATGAGTATCCCATCAACATACAAAAAAGGGATCTCAAAACATAACATGACAAATCATGACAATAAGTACATCACATAGACGATTTCGTGTCACATCGAGCAGGAATCATGAAAACAAGTAATAAATAAGATCCCTCATCAACATCAAACAAGGATATGTGTAGCACAATGCATGGTAAAAGAAGTACATGAACACGCTTCATATACCTCACAACCAAGGGCCATCTAAAGAAGCGGATGTCAAACTGCTGAAGCTAGTCACACATCAAATCTCGTGGCATCGAATCTCATGGAATGATTGCTCACACATGAATGCTGACACCTACACTCCACTTAGAAAAGTAGCTAAAGAATAGAATGAGAAAATGAAAAATCTAAATGCACCATCAGATTTGTGGCATCGGATAATGCAAAATTAACTGTCAAATTTCTAAATTCCGAGAAATTGAGAATCTGAGGTTCAAGGAATCTTTTAGATTCCCCCTAGATTCCTCAAAGATTCTACTCCATGGGTGGACTAGAAATCTGCAACTCAAAAGGTGAATCTAACTTCACCATTGTGATCCCTCTGGAAAACCATGAAAAATGGCTATAAACTTGACTATATTAAGACATGGAGAAAAATTACCTCCTCGGGAAAATTTCAAGGATCATGGTTCCGCTCCTTGTGTCTACAACAGTGATGGTTCCACCTCCATACTGAAAAATGGCCAAAAATTGTAGAGCTCTGATGGAGAAGCAGATAGTGCCATTGTGTTCGTGGCGTCTAGAAGTGTTGAAACCATATAAAATTTGTCAAAATTTGACAAAGTGAAAGTTCGTCACTCCTGCAAAATGTTGCCTCGAACTGCGTGCACTACCTCCTCTGCCTCGAAATGTGTTCCTGCTCCTGGTTCCTCCATCTTCCTAGGTGCACTATGCAAATGAAGGTTCATATAATTTTTTGGGCAGATTAATCAATAAGTTTGTTTGGATGAGTTGGTTTGGAATCCCGACTAAGAAGGAGGAGGTGAGGTGGTCAAACCCCGAACCCTCCATTTTAATACACCATTTCATTTTATGTTGAACTGAATTTGAAATTTTTGGGCTAGGTCTACATTGGGTGGCCTGCCATTAACTCCTGTAAATCCCTTGGAAATTGTACGTTGTTTTTTTATTTAAATGGCATATGGTTTTTGTGTATTGTCGTATTAACTAAGGGTTGCGTGTGATATGATTCCTGGGTATCATCCTTTATGGTGTATGCACCATAAACGGGGCCTCCCAGTGGGGGCTAGCCCACATGGGCCAAGAAGGTTCGATCCCCACCCACCTCACTTAAATGTGGCTTGTATATAGTACGATGGTGGTTGGGGGTGGTGGGGTTGGTGGCCTCCACCCCCTTTTTTTTACATTTTTTTTATTATAAAAACAATAGGCAGTTTTGAAAATTTAGTTTTTAGACCAAAGGAGTCTTTTTAAATAGGCAACAATTTTTCCCAGAATCTAGCCAGCGTTGGCCAAATTCCATCCACCAGAAAAATTCCAAATTGTGGCCTCCTTAAGCCTGCTTAGTCAGCAAAAAGTCAACCCAACTTTGATTGCTTCTAACTTTCACATACGGACTTGGTTTGACAAACCGTTCACACCGTTCTGATAAGGGCAACGAGATCTACGCTTTGGTCCTAGTTCGAAAGCATTATGATCACTTTGATTTTTGAGCTTTCCTAAGTCCTCTTTGTCTTGTGTGTGTCTCTAGAGCCACCTGGATCAGACGGCCAGAAAATGGTTAAGATGAGGGGGTTGGCAAAAATTAAGGTGAAAATATTTGAATATCTGCCTCGAAAACAACATTTATTATCATAATTTGCAGGCAACAGTTGGATTTGAATTCAAATCCACCTATAAATTACGTGTGTCGATTTAGCAAAGAACACTTTACGCTCTAAGACTTGTTGGTGAATTTTTCTATGTGTCGCACATGAGTCGAGAATTTTGAGAGGAATTTTTGTCACACCCTCCATTGGTGAACTATTACGCAAAATACTAGGATTTATTCATTGAGAAAATGACTTCCATTAACCCTGCCGAAGCCATGAGTTCGGAAGTAGTTGTGTCAGACACGCTAGGACCAGAAGTGTCTAGTATCGAGGCTACCCGTGTTGCACCCACAGCGCCCAGGTCGCATAGGCCAAAATAGATTGTGGCTAAAGAAAAGTAGCTTGCTATGAAAGAAAAGTAACCAGTTGCAAAGGACAAACAAAATAAGTTGGTGCCAGTGTGCTTGTCATTGAGGAATCATACCAAGACACAGGTGAAGCAGAAAAAGGATAAGCATCTAGCAAAAGTAGTGAACCTAGATGAAGAAAAGTTCTAGGGAGTTGAGGATATTTATGCCAAAGTGGGGTAACCTATGAGGAGGCTTCCTGAGTATATCCCTCCGTAGAAGGGATAATCTAAAGTCAGGAGGGATCCTGAGATGGGGAAATTTTAGTGTCAACACCTTTACTGCCTCAGAAAATTGTGTTCGTTGGTCCTACGCTGACACACATTCCATTGCATAAAATGGAAGATTGTGACCACATGAACAACACAATGTTTCCGCACCTGGAAACTCAAAACTACATGAAGAAAACCTACTTTGATAAAATGGGGGTTACGATTTTGGAGCCCATGAAGTGGGTGCATGGTATTAAGAAATTAGGGTTGCTCAATCTACTGTTGGTACCACACTATCATCACTCCCCCATTAATACGGTCTGTATGTGCCAGATCCTTGCACTGGTGCATGATGGTTGCCTATGGCTAGGGGAGCCTATCCCTATCACCGACATGTTGATCTATAGGATCACTAAGTTACCTTAAAAAGGTGCAAACCTTGCCAAAGAATTTGGATGAAAAACCAGAGAGAAATAATTGGCAGATAAGATGAAGAAGGATTTTGGTCCTATTAAAAAATTGCGAGGGTAATCTATCACATCCATATCAGACCTAACAATGCAATTGGCTACCTAGATTTTAATAGGCAAAATCATGATAAAATGTCACATAGATGAAGTTCTGGCATGGGTCATATCTCTCACATCTCAGTGTGCGAAGGGAGTTCAGTACAACTGGACAAATTATCTCTGTTAGGAGTTCCTCGCAAACTATCAAGAGGCCTACGAGGAGAGCAAGACCTCTCACTATGCTTGGCTGCTATTGTCGATTCTTTTGGTTGCTTAGAGGTTACCGTAGGATAGCTAGTTTTCTTCGCATAAAGAAGAACTGCAGGAGGCAGTGCGGTTTGCCTCATTCTGGGCCTCAAAAGATCCAGAGCATGTTAAGGAGACAAATATCTTTTGGGTGTTGATGGAGATGGACATGGACATTCACATGGTGGTTAATTAGTGGCCAAGGTTGTCTCCCACCTTGTACACGTAGCTATCGGCTTATGAAAAATTCAAAGTCGATTTTCATAGGGTCTCGACCAAAGCATGCAATGACCTTGAGTAGAAATGGCACGCATTGCCTTATATGGTGACATATACAGATATCTAGGAGGTTGTGGGGAATTGGCTATGGGAATGGTGCATGCCTACGGAGCTAGATGCAGGAACAAGCACATGCACAGAAAGCTCTATTGTGAAAAAGCAGAAGGACGTCGTTCAGTGAGATGTGGGCACATTGGTTGAGCAGAAGAGGAAGGAGGCTGCTACGGTAGCTACAGAGAAGGCCTATATGGAGAAGGAGTGTGCTAAAAAAGAGAAGGTAGAGCGTGAAAAAAAGGACGTAGAGGACAGCGAGAAGTTTGCTTCCCACCATACTGATGAGAAAGAGTTGTGAGAGTAAGGAGGGGTTGGCGGTGAGGAGAAAAACATTCCTTGCATATTGAAGAAGCACACGCAAGAGAAACAAAGTGGGCATTGAAATAAATAGAAGTCTGATAAACAGATGCATGTTGATCCCATGGTACTGATAGGCACTAATCTCGATGAGATCGGCAACAAAATTCAGGATACAACGACATAGGTGCTACAAAAATTCGAGCAACAATACATGTAGGCACTAGGGGGCATCCAGAAGGATCTACACGAGCTGCAAATCTAGGGGAATAGAATTCATGTAGATGTTGAGAAGGCGAGCAGTGCGCAAGAAAGCCTAACACAGGGTAGAAGTGCAATACTAGAGATTGACTGGCCTGAGGACGTTAGAATCTTTCCTTTTCCTAAAGGGTTAGTTCATGTGGAGTCAGATGAGCCTCACATGGTGCTTCACATAGTGAAAGACATGGGACTGAACCTTGTCATGCTACCGCTTGAGTCCCTTAATGTGCTACATTAGGGGGTCACTGATGAGCTTAATATTAGAGAGCAATGCACACACAGGCCTTGAAGGAGCAAGAGGAGTTGCACACACAACATCATAACCTAGCTACAGTGATCGAGTAGGCCTAAAAATCTATACTTGAGTTAGGCATACGTGATAATGTAGAGGCTTCAACCAAGGAATGGAAATTAGCTGCTGCAATGTGCGCTTCAAAGGAGAATGTCCATAAGGTGACTTTCGACCTGAAGATGTAGATATCTGAGTTGCAAGTTAAATTTCAGCTGACCATGCCACCAAAGCTTTGGGAACAAAGGAATGCAACAATTAAAGAATCCATGGCTGAGATAGATGTCATCATTCTACGGTGCGATAAGCTCTTCACTCAGGCACTCAACCTTCATGATACATTGCAAGAGGATCCTACACTACAACAGTTGAGCATGGAACTTTTGGAAGCATAGCAATAGTACAATGAGCTCAACAAGATAGCGCAGACATTGGCGCCAATACGACATTTTGCACACCTATAGGAAGGTAAGGAAAAATCGCTACAAATATAGGAATTGTAGAAGAATAAGTTTGTGCTCAGTGCACGACTTGAGCCTTGGACAGAGGAAGATAGCCAATTCTCATAGACCATTCTTGAGAAGTTGAAGGCTATGCAACAGATATAGAGGACAACACAGCTGGCAGTAGAGTGGCCAACCACAGATAAAATAGTCCAAGAGGTGCAACAAGCAACATAACAAAGTGGAGCAGAGCTACAAGCATTGACTAAAGGATTCAGCGAACTCCGCGAGAAAGTGGAACAACTAGATGAGTGACTCTAGGGTGAATCATGATCTTTTTGTTGGGCGCCTGTTGAGATGGGGTCCCCTAGGTTAGTTTTGGGTTAACAAACCCAAATTTTGTATACAATTTTGTAAAAGATGTACAGTCTCTGCGATTTGTGGATATAGAGAACGTAGATGAGTAAGAGTCAAAGGGGCTTAGCCCCTTTTTTAATTAAAGTTTTGAGTTGGTTTTGAGATTCACCCATGGTCCATAGACCATGGAATTATATGGAAAATTCTATAAATAGTTGAGTTTTAGCAAAAGGAAGAAGTGAATAAAGATAGAGAATTAGGATCATTGAAGAGTATTGGGAAGGAGCTAAGGCAGGAAGGCTCCACAGCTGAGTGCACGGAGGCCTAGGTAGAGTCCACAACTGATTACACAGACTCCTACAACTGTGTGCGTAGGGTCGTTTGAGTCTATAATCAGTGACGTAAATATCAATAAAAATAATTTTCCCAAGAATTACTATTTATGTTTATATCTGTTAATGTTATATGTTTTTGATGAATGACATGTTTTAAGAAATACTGAATAAATACTACACAAATGTCTTGAATTTGTCTTAATAATGTATGAAATGAATGCTTAAGCACTCCTTTCAAGGTTCTGGTGGTTCCTTTTATGTTTTCTGATGAATTAAGTATATCTGCACGAACTCCAATTTAGTATTGCTTTCTGATGCACATAAGTAGGTAAATCAACTGTTAACAGTATGCAAGGACTGATCATGGACCTTCATGAAGGTCTGAAGACTACTTTAGCTGAGTTACATTGACATGCCCTAGGAGCCTATCGATCTATAAAAAGGTAGATCCAAGGTGCTGGAAGACATCACACTAGTCTCTAGATGCAGAAACATGATTATTGCATCCCCCCATACTATTTTGGATGAGACTGCAGCCTGCACTACGTGGGTTACTGCCAAAAGGGCTAGTAGTGTAGGGTTTTGTTGTTTGGCACAACTAACTCCGAACTTGGGTCAGGACCCCCTAAGCCAACAATGATTCAGAATGCTCATCAAGAGTTTGTTCGAGCAAAGCAAGAGTTACAACAATCTTTGTATGATAGGGCTACACTCAGCACAATCCTCAATAATTGGCCAACATATGTAGCTTCTTTGTGCAGTCGCATAAGGACTCAAGAAGGGAAAATTCAAGAACTGTGCTCCTAGCAAGTAACTAAACTTTGAGAAAAGTTTACCCATGGTAATTGGATCTCGTAGGAGAAGAAATTCCATGCCTAATTATTGCAGGAAGAGAGATTGTGGCTTAGATAAGGAAGAAGCCTCTACTTCCAGTGAATATTTGCATGGAATATCAGTAAAGTGCAGGATTTGGAACAACAAACATCATTTGATCAACAATTATTAGAGTAGACTTCCATAACTGACAAAGTACAATACTTAGCAGAACTGAAAGCAATGGATGTTCAAGCAAATCTAGTTGTATAAGAATGGAATATATTTCATCAACACCTTCAAATTCTGGGACATACCGTTTATTGAACAACATTCCCTGAAACTCCAAAAACATCACCACCAATAGAAAAATCTACTCCAATATCTCCACCACTACCCAAATTTTGTTATTTCGAGCCAAGTTTTTTAGGATATGGTCAAGCCTCAGAACAACATTCGGATAGCTATGAAATTGAAGTTGAAGGTGTCAATTGGTTACATCATGAAAGGGAAAGAAGATGAATCTGCACAATAGATACAACAAAATTATTTAAAGAAGCATTGACTGAAGTCTCAAGTGGACCAGATGTTTAGCCAACCAACCACCCTAAAGAACCTTAATTTCTTTCTCAATCTTTATTTCTTCTATTTTGTATGAAATTTTGTGTAAGAAATTGTAAGACTTGAAATTTCCCCCTTCTTTGGGATGAAGAAGGTCATGATGGTGGGGGCGATGTTGGAGGGGCTAGTTGACTTAGTCGGCTATCCAAGTCAAGTGGAGAATCTACATTATGAGGTTGTTTGATTATCTAGTCTATTGACTATCCCAATCCAGTTAGGAATGTTCATTTTAAATTAAATAAATTCTCTAGTCAGTTGAATAACCCATTCAAGCCAAGAATCTTTATTGTAAAGCCAACCGATATTTTAAGTCAAATAGGTTAATTTTATTCTAATAGTTAAATTTTTGTAACTATAATCACTCCATAACTCCCCTAGGTTGAGGAGAGAAAGCCAGAGGTAACCACAAAACCACTTCTAAGGCTTGGATCTAGCCCTTCTGGCTTTAGAGAGGGATCTCTCTATATGCTTTCGATTTCTACTTCAAATTTTGGGCTAGCTATTTGATTTTAAGATGGCTTTTTTCAAACGTTTGATTGAAAGATGTTGGAAAAGTGCATTGGACAAGGAGTCATGAACCTTTAGGTATTCAATCACAAAATGATAGAGTAGTTGTAACAAGGCAGGACATGCAAACTTTTGGATAACGTTGGAGAGTTTCGCAGCAAGGAATTTGAAGAATTTTGTAAGAAGTGTGGTATAGCTCGATAGAAGACTACTCCATACACACCTAAGCAAAATGAAGTTGCAGAAATAATGAAAAAGACGTTGATGGAAAGGGCAAGAAGCATGCTCAGTGGTGTCGGGTTAGGATATGAATTCTGAGCAGAGGCATTGGAGACAACATGTTACCTGGTCAACAGATCACCTTCATCAACGTTGGAGGATAAGACTCCACAAGAGTTATGGATTGGTAAGAAACCCTCTCTTTCACATTTGAGGGTATTTGGATGTGATGCATATGTACATGTTCCAAAAGAGAAAAGAACAAAGTTGGATAGTAAATTTGAGAAGTGCATCTTTATCGGGTATAAGGATGGTTTAAAGGGTTAGAAGCTTTGAACCCAGTAACAAGGAAGGTTGTGTACAATGGATATGTGGTGCTCAGAGAGGTGAAAAATGTTATTAAACATGAAGTCCCATCAAAGGAACTTGAGAAGATAGAGTTTGAGCTAAAGGAGGAAGAATTAGACTCTACAACAGAAGAGGAATCAGAAGATGAAGAGCCACAAACTCCGATTGTGAAAAGATCAATTCGAGAAAGAAGGCAGCCAAAAAGGTATAGTCCATTAGGCTTCTATTCAAATTTTGGTTTAACTATTACTGGTGATGATCCCAGAACTGTGAAGGAAGTAGTAGATTCAGAGGATGGAAAACTCTAGAAAGAGGCCATGGTTGATGAAATGGCATCTTTGCACAAAAATGAGGCTTGCGATCTGGTGGAGTTGGCGACTGGAAGAAAACCCATTGGCAAAAAATAGTTGTTCAAGAAGAATATAAATGTAAAAGGAAAGGTGGAGAAATACAAAGCTCGGTTGGTAGAAAAGGATTATTCCCAGGTGTCAAGAATTGATTTTGGTGATATTTTTCCTCTTATTGCCAAGGTAGCTTCTATTAGATTACTTTTATTTATTGTTGGTGCTTTTGATTTTGAGGTAGAACAGAGGTATGTGAAGACATCATTTCTCCACGGGGATCTAAAAGAGGAGATCTACATGAAGAAACCTGAAGGCTTTGTCATGAAGGATAAGAAAGAACTAGAATGCAAGTTAAATAAGTCTTTGTAGGAGCTAAAATAGTCACCAAGGATGTGGTATCAAAAATTTTATACATTTATACGAGGACTTGGCTTCACCAAAAGCAAAGTAGATCACTGTGTGTATTTTAAAATAATTGGTGATCATGTTATATATCTAGTCTTGTATGTGGATGACATATTGTTTGTTGGAAATGACAAAGAAATTATCCAGGATTTGAAGACCCAATTATCCTCCAAATTCGACATGAAAGATCTTGGTGTTGAAAACTATATTTTGGGCATGGAAATTAAAAGAGATCAGGCAAAGAGGAAGCTATGGTTAAACCAGAGGAAGTATGTCCAGATAATATTTCAGAGGTTTAATATGCAGGATAGTAAACTGGTGAAGGTTCATATCCCTGTAGGTGTAAATTTATCTACTGAACAATGTCCCAAGACACAAGAAGAGGAAGAGGACATGTCCCGTGTTCCATATGCAAGTGCAGTCGGTAGCCTGATGTATGTGATGGTCTATACTAGATCAAACATTGTACATGTAGTGGGAGTATTGAGCAGGTTTCTATCAAAACCAAGGAAGGAGCATTGGATAGAAGTGAAGCGGGTTTTCAGGTATTTGCATGGCACTAGTAATTATGGTTTGTGCTACCAATGAAGACCAGGATTGGATAGAATTTTGGATATTCATGGATTTGTTGATGCAGACTGGACTAGAGATCTTGATCAAAGAAGATATACAAGTGGGTATGTGTTTAACCTATTTGGAGGTGCATTCAGTTGGATGAGTAAGAAACAATATGTAGTGGCACTATCAACTACATAGGCAGAATATAGGGCAGCCACTCATGCAAGCAAGGAAGCAGTTTGGTTACAGAGATTGTGTTCAAGTATGGGGTTAGTATAGGGAGCCATAAGGATAGTTTGTGACAGCCAAAGTGCAATTTTCTTGGCAAAGAACCCTGCTTACCATTCAAATACAAAGCACATTGATGTTCAGTATCACTTTGTGAGGGATATGATAGAAGAAAAAAAGGTGTTGCTAGTAAAGGTGGACACTTTGAAGAATATTGCAGATGCATTGACAAAATCTGTGAACTTTGAGAAGTTCTCTTGGTGTACAGAAACAATGGGCATTGCAGGGCTGCATAAATGACTAAGCTCCCTTGTTCCCCCATGTGGAAAGAAAACAACAAGTGGGAGAATGTTGGGTTGTGTTATATTCTTTCCACGACTAGCCCCCATATATTAGGTGGGCCAAACCTACCTATGGTTTTGTGCATGGTTTTCACACATGGTTTTGGGCACAATGGTTTTCAGTCCATGGTATTTGATGCTTCGACATGTATATATATGTATTGTAACACTGAAAGGGACATAATGAAAAATCAAGCTGGTAGTCCCAGTTTTGAGATCTAAGGGAAAATCTCTGTGTATATGTGTTTTATGTATTTTTCTCTCGCATTGTTTATTTTTTGTGTTTTAAATTCGTATGTAGGTAATTTATGTATGGGGTTAAAACCTACAATTTCCAATTCACCTTATTTGCAATCCACCGATCACCAAACACCAATATGTTATGTTCCCTGGACCATCGTCAATTGTTGATTTCCGATACGTAGGACCTTCCAACATACGATCATCGTTTTTCCCTAATGCTGGGATGTGTGCTTGACCTTCGATCTTTGATATGCAATCACCCATAGTGCTAATCGATGATCCTCCGATATAAAATATTAAAAATTCTTTGATTTCACACCGAGCTGACATGTGGTAGAAAGAAAATACGAACAACTTAGAATTTTTTCATGTTTTTCCTTTGTTTTCTGGTTTTGAGGAGAAAAATTTCAACTTGCTCTATCTTTTGGTCTAGAAGTTGGTTTGAAGAACTAGAGATATAGTTGGAAATATGTTTCTGAGTAATTTCCAATGAAAACACCTACAACATGATATGAACCAAAATTTATATACAAAAAATCCCAAAACTTTCAAACTTGTCTTGATGATAGGGCTTCAATAACTAAATATCTCCTTTGACCAGTAAACCTTTAAGCTATGATACCTTAGTGATACATAGGCTAAATTTGCCATCAAATTCTTGAAATAAATAACCCGAAAGAGACACTTAATCCCTAAATTATATGACCTGAACATTGGCTCCAATGGGGATGGAATCCTCCTTGTGAGGTGTCAATAACACCGTAGATCAGTAGCCTTCTCCCTTGGTCAATGGGATAAAAAACAAAAAGAATGAAACTCAACTGACTAAAAACTAATTACAAAGCTAGAAACTTTAAAAGAAATAAGAAATTTGACAACACGTCATCAAAGTCAGAGGGCCTTCTCCTCGGGATTCAAATGTTGATGATGGTTTTCCACACCTGTTGAAAGTATATACACTATGTGATATCTTCTCTCCAATATAGCCAATCAAGCAAATGGATAATTGACTCGGCTCTTCGCACAATTTCCTTGAGTAGACAGAAGAAGAAAGAGAATGGAAACTCAAGATTCAACTGATTCTGATAACCAACATAGGTAAAGAGTACAATCTTCCATAAATCCTGTAACAAACTAGCCATGGGATGAAAAAACTCTTCTTTCAATGGTTCCAAGAGGCCAACAAAAGAATCTTCAAAAACATAATTGGTTACCTTCACCTAATGATCAGTAAGAGGACTCTGTTCTAGAGAAATGGGAGCACTTTGTTCATTAATATTGCCCTCTTCAATTGAGGCCACCATGCTATTCACAAAAATAATGTGTAAATCCACAGGATCCAAGACAACTTGTTCTTCATCAACAAACTCTTCATTATCTAAACTTGGAGGCATATCTTCAGTTGCGGTAGCCATATCTTGAATAACAAAAAGGTCTACACCCATGGGGTCTAGAACAACCTGCTCTTTATTATCCTCTTGTAACTATGGAGTATTGTTGCCATTATATAACTCAATGCTTTCATGAATAACACCTTCATCATCATTTAAAATGAGCTCACTGTTTTGAATTTCCATACATACAATTTTAGAACTCATAATTTTACATGCAATTTTAGAACTCATAATTTGATAAGTATCTTCTCAAAATAACGATTGAGGAGATAAAAGGATTAATGAAAAGTTTTATTGTTTATCCTGTTATTTCCCTTGGTAAATTAACATTTGACATGACTGTTGCAAATTTTCTTCAAACTTAGAAGATGAATCATAACTTTTTGCATGAGGATATTGATTTACTTCATTTTCAAGCAAGAGTAAAGTTACTATTTCTGGAAGTTTTCTTGAATATGATGGTAGCTAGTTTCAACTTCTTCTTCTTGATTGTTGAAAGGGTTCTCATGAATAGCCTATATAATATCCACATCTATAAATTGATCATCTTCATAAAAACTTTCCAAATCCTCAATAAATTTGTTAAAATATGGCAACAACCTTTGACTAGAAACAAAGAAGGATGATGTTCTTTATATCTCTCATAAAATATTGCATGAAAATCTCTAGGAGAATATAAACAATCATTTGGCAAGCTTTCATACCATGATTGTGCATTTCCCTCCAAAGATACCATGAACATTGGCATGAGACAATCTTCATGAAAAACAACTTTAAACTTATGGATATGCATATGAAACCTAATCAGATGCAAAGAAGCATCATCTCCTTTCTTATCTTTGAATATAGGTAAATAATTCTACCAAGCTACATCAAGCATGTGATTTATAAATCCTGGAATATGAATGTGATGCATCGGAGCATACCTTATATGTATTTTATCCATCTTGAACAAATAGAATTGCTAGTGAAGCCTTGATTTCTGGATCCTACTGTCAATGGAGTCTTCAAATCAGTTTGAAACTTGATTGGAGTCACCAAGTGAATGGTTCAGCCTTCATATGTCTGACTGTTGTCCACCATCAACAATTAGATCTAATAATTGACGATCTTTCCTGGGGAAGATAGAACCTTTCCCCAGTATGGTCGCCATAATGTTATCACTTCGTAATTTCCCTATGTTGGGAAGAGAAACCCAAGGGTAATGAAAAAACCACTTCTAAAGTTGGGATCTATAGGTTCTAACCCCATACAAAAATTACCTGCATATGAATTCTAAAATAGAGAAAATAAAAAATACGAGAGCATAACACATAAAACACATATACGTAGAGATTTCCCCTGGATCCCAAAACTAGGACTACCAGCTTGACTTTTCATTATGTTCCTTTGAATGTTATAATAAATATTTATACATGCCGAAGAATCCAATACCATGTACCGAAAAACATCGCATCCAAAGCCATGGACCGAAAACCATTGCATCCAAAACCATGTGCGAAAATCATGCACAAAACCATAGGTGGGTTCGCCCAACCTAACATAGGGTCCAAAACCAAAATTTTCTAGGGCGCTGCCCCGGACCCCATAGAGTGGGGTTATCTACACTGCTCAAAGCCTTGTGACCCCCCCCCCCCCCTTGCTACTCAATAGGCGCAATGAAAGAGGGGGTTTCGCCCCCCTCTAACCCCCCCGTTTAACTATGTGGGCTAGTCGTGGAAAGAATATAACACAACCCAACATTCTGCCACTTGTTTTATTTCCATAGGGGGCCACAAGAGAGCTTAGTCATTTATCTAGCTCTGCAATGCCCATTGTTTCTCTACACCAAGAGAACTTCTCAGAGCTCACATATTTTGTCAATGCATCTACAGTATTCTTTAAAGTGTCCACATTTACCATCAACACCTTTTTGTCTTCTATCATATCCCTTACAAAGTGATATTGACTATCAATGTGCTTTGTATTTGAATGATATGCAGGGCTCTCTGCCAAGAAAATTTCACTTTGGCTGTCACAGCCTATCCTTATAGCTCTCTGTACTAACCCCATACTTGAACACAATATCTACAACCAAACTGCTTCCTAGCTTGCATGAGTGGCTGCCATTTATTCTGCCTCTGTAGCTGATAGTGCCACTATAGATTGTTTCTTACTCATCCAACTGACTAAACCTCCAAATAGGTTAAATACATAGCCACTTGTAGATCTTCTTTGATCCAGATCTCCAGCCCAGTCTGCATCAACAGAGCCACGAATATTGAACACTCTGTCCAATCCTGATCTTCCCTAGTAGCACAAACCATAATCACTAGTGCCACGCAAATACCTGAAAACCCATTTCACTGCTATCCAATGCTCCTTTCCTGGATTTCACATAAACTTGCTCAATACTCCCACTGCATGTGCAATGTCTGGTCTAGTACAGACCATTGATATGTCAAGCTACTGACTGTACCTGCATATGGAACACGGGACATGTCCTCTTCCTCTTTTTGTGTCTTGGGACAGTATTCAGCAGATAACTTTACACCTACAGGAATAGGAACCTTCATCGATTTAGTATCCTGCATATTAAATCTCTATAATATTGTCTCAACATAGTTCCTCTGGTTTAATTAGAGCTTCCTCTTTTCCTCATCTCTTTTAATTTCCATGCCCAAAATACAGTTCGCTGCACCAAGATCTTTCATGTCGAATTTGGAGGACAATTGGGTCTTCAAATCCTATATAATTTCTTTGTCATTTCCAACCAGAAACATATCATCCACATACAAGACCAAATAAATAACACGGTCACCAATTAATTTAAAATACACACAATGATCTACTTTGCTTCTGGTGAAGCCAAGTCCCCGTATAAATGTATCAAATTTCCGATACCACATCCTTGGTGACTGTTTTAACCCATATAGAGACTTCTTTAACTTGCATACCAGTTCTTTCTTACCCTTCGCCGCAAAGACTTCAGGTTGCTTCATGTAGATTTTCTCCTCCAGATCCCCTTGAAGAAATATTGTCTTCACATCCATTTGTTCTGCCTCAAAATCAAAAGCAGCAACAACAGATAAAAGTAATCTAATAGAGGTTACCTTGGCAACAGGAAAAAAAATATCACCAAAATCAATTCTCGACACCTGGGAATAACCTTTTGCTACCAACCGAGCTTTTCCTTCTCCACCTTTCCTTCTACATTTGTCTTCTTCTTGAACACCCATTTATTGCCAGTGGGTTTCCTTCCAGCCAACAACTCCACCAGATCCCAAGCCTCATTTTTGTGCAAAGATGCCATTTCATCAACCATTGCCTCTTTCGAGAGTTTTCCATCCTCTGAATCCACTGCTTCCTTCACAGTTCGAGATCATCACCAGTAATAGATAAACCAAAATTTGAACAGAAAGCTAATAGACTATACCTTTTTGGCCACTTTCTTTCTCGAACTGATCTTCTCACAACCGGAGTTTGTGGCTCTTCATCTTCTGATTCCTCTTCTATTGTAGAGTCTTATTCTTCCTCCTTTGGCTCAAACTCTATCTTCTCAAGTTCCTTTGATGGGAATTCATCTTTAATAACATTTTTCACCTCTCCCAGCACCACATATCCATTGTACACAACCTTCCTATTATTGTGTTCCAAAGCTTATAACCCTTTAAACCATCCTTATACCTGATAAAGATGCACTTCTCAGATTTGCTATCCAACTTTGTTCTTTTCTCCTTTGGAACATGTACATATGCGTCACATCCAAACACCCTCAGTTGTGAAATAGAGGCTTTCTTACCAGTGCATAACTCTTGTGGAATCTTATCCTCCAACACTGATGAAGGTGATATGTTTGACTAGGTAACATGTTGTCTCCACTACCTATGCTTAGAATTCCTATCCTAACCCGACACCACTAAGCATGCTTCATGCCCTTTCCATCAATGCCTTTTTCATTCTTTTTGCAACTCCATTTTTCTCAGGTGTGTATGGAGTAGTCTTTTATCATGCTATACCACACTTCTTACAGAATTCTTCAAATTGCTTGCTGCAAAACTCTCCATCGTTATCTATTCTCAGCACCTTTATCTTCTTCTTTGTCTAGTTTTCCACTAGAGCCTTGAATTCTTTAAACCTATCAAAGACTTCAGATTTCTTCTTAAGGAAAATATCCATGTATTCCTTGAGAAGTAATCTATAAATGATACATAGTATACAAACTTACCCAGTGATGGAACCTTCACAGGTCCAAACACATCACTATGCACAAGCTTTAATATATGTTTCACACTCTTACCACCAGAGGAGAAACTCACCCGATTCTGCTTCCCATATACACAATTTTCACATAAATCAAAATCCAGAGAGCTATTACTCATACCTTCTACCATAACTTTACCATGAAGTATTCGAAGGCCTTTCTCTCCAATATGTCCAAGCCTTTGATGCCACAACATGGTCTTCTCTCCAGAGACCATTAGATTTTCTGCCCCATTTTCAGGAACCACAGAACTGTTGCACCCATCAACAACTGTGCTATCTTGCAGCTTGTACAGAGTTCCAATCTAAACTCCCTGCATCGATACCAGTGCTCCCCAAACAATATTGCAAGTATCCTTCTCGAACACTGTTTTTACTCTTGTATCATCCAACATGCTTACAGAAATCAGATTTCTAGCCAATGCAGGAATATGCAGAACACCTGGAAGTGTTCTAACCATTCCACCTTGCAACTTCAACTTTACCTTTTTGTGACCAACGATTCTAGCCTTCCTATCATCCCCTAAGAAGACATCACCACCATCATATTTATCATACTCGCAGAACCACTCTCCATGGGGAGTGAAGTGAAAGGATGCACCTGAGTCAATCAACCATGCCTCATGATCTGCATGTATACTTGAAGAAGCCAAGTACACATCCCCACCTTCATCTGAGGTGGTTTTCACCTCTGTAGAAGGAGCATCATCAAATCCCTTTCCTTTATCAGGAGCTTTAGATTTACATTCCCTTTTGTAGTGCCCTTCCTTTCCGAATTTCTAGCACACCACCTTTACAGTTTTTCCTGTAGATTTAGATCTCCCTCTAGATTTAGATCTCCCAGTCGATGACTTATTTTTGTTTCTGTATTGGGAGTGTCCTCATACAGACAAGTCATCACCATTCTAGCTCTCCATAATTTTCCGTCTCATCTCCTCCATGAGCAAGGATGAGACTATTTCATCAAACTACAAGGTAGTTTAATTGCTACCTATTGCAATAACTTGACTATCCCATGAATCTGGTAGAGAAAACAACAAACTGATGCACTTATCTTGATCAAAAATTTTAATATCAATAGATGCTAACTAACTTACCACAATATTAAATGCATTCAGATGCTCTGTCACCGAGTCTCCATCTTTCATCCTTAGGTTATACAACTTTTTCTGCAGGAACAATTTATTCACCAGAGACTTAGATTGGTAAAAAGTCCCTAACTTGTCCCACAAAGCCTTCACCATAGCTTCCCCTGATACATTCAAAAATACTGAATCTGAGACACACAATAGTATTGTGCTCTTTGCCTTCCAATCCAACTTCTTCCATTCTTCATCGGACACTCCCGTTGGTTTAGTACCCGGATCTACCATGATACATTAATCTTTATCCACCAATAGATCCTCCATCTTGAGTTTCCACAACTCAAAACTCTGACCATTAAATTTCTCGATCTCTATCTTTCCACTGCTTACCATCTTCTTTCACCACAAGAAATGATCTCACAGATATCCCAGTAAACATGGTCTACCATAGGCCCGAGCGAAACCCCTCAGCAAGAAAGGCATCCCCTTGACACCACAACAACTCTGATACCAAATGTAGGTTTTAACCCCGTACAGAAATTACCTGCATACGAATTCTAAAACACAGAAAATAAACAATGCAAGAGCATAACACATAAAACATATATACACAGAGATTTTCCCCTAGATCCCAAAACCGAGACTACCAGTGTGATTTTTCATTATGTTCCTTTCAATGTTATAATACATATTTATACATGCCGAAGCATCCAATACCATGGACCAAAAAACATCGTGTCCAAAACTACGGACTGAAACCATTGCGTCCAAAACCATGTGCGAAAATCATGCACAAAACCATAGGTGGGTTCGCCCAACCTAACATAGGGTCAGAAACTAAATTTTTTTGGGGTGCTTGCCTAGACCCCATAGAATGGGGCTACGTGCACCCCTCAAACCCCCTGTGACCCCCCCTGTGACCCCCCCTGCTATGCAATTGGCACAACGAAAGGGGGGGCTCTGGCGCCCCTCTAACCCCCCAGTTAACTACATGGGCTAGTCGTGGAAACAATATAACACCACCCAACAGGATCTAGCCCTTCCAGTTTTAGAGAGGGATCTCTCTATATGATTTATATTTTTTCTTCATATTTTAGGCTGGTTATTTGAGTTTAATATGGATTTTTCAAAGCTTTGGTTAGAAGATGTTGGAAAAGTCCATTGGGCATGGAGTCATGAACCTTTATGTAATTAATCACAAAATGGCAGAGTAGCTATAATAGGGAAGGATAGGAAATTTTTTGAATCTTATAGAGCTCTTAGGGTGTGAATAGGATGAATATGATTTATGTTCAGTTAAATATAGAGCATACTGAGATGAATTCTATATTTAACATGACAAAGAAAACATGGATATTACTAACAAGATAGAGAAGAGTACAATTAAGAAAATTTAGCCCTTAATCTTCTTGCAACAATAAAGAGGGAAAAAAATATGGAAACTAAGAAAAGAAACAATTTAACATAACAAAGCACATCACCAATTGTTTGACATAGGAATCTTGGAACAAAACTCTTTGTATTTCTATAAATTGATCACTTTTAGTTCAATACGCGGCTTACTTCAAGGCAGAGCCCTTTTCTTCATACAAGTTCCGACCTCCTTGACATCTTCAAAAATTGTTTATATAGTGCTTTACATAACAATTTTGCAAAATAATAGTCATTACATAATTACAGAAACAAAAATATTTTAAATATCTCTCAAGTTCATGTATGCTAAAATAAGCTTAAAATATATTTTGTATGTCCTAGAAAAAATATAGGCATTAGGGGAATTTTGAGGTCTAAAATGAGCCTCCTAAGAAAAATGTACAACCAAAATAAAATTTATAAGAACCAATAGGATTCAAGATGATGATGTCAACCATGGGGAATGATTCACCATTTTTGGAGTAAAAAGGTAAAAATATTAAAAAAATAATAAAACTACCTTTTCAACTCGTATTTTAAACTTATTTCCCTAATTTTTAAATGAAATTTCAAGTGGGAGTATTTGTTGGATGCAAAATTTAACTCCTCATCCAAGAAGTAACCAGGTTTCATACTTTCGATGGACCGTGCCACATGAAAATGAGAAATACATGAAAAAGCATTATTGCAATCAAGTTTCTCATGTATTTCTCAATTTTCATGTAGCAGTGTCCATCAAAAGTATGCAACATGGGTAATATTTAGATGAGGAATCAAATCCTACATCCAACGAGTTTTTTCGCTTGAAATTCGAGTAAAGCCATAAGGAGATAAGTTGAAAATAAGAGTTGAAAAAATAGTTTTTTCTTTTTTCCCTCTAAACTTTGATGATGTAATCTAATCTTATTTGATTATTTCCACTATTATTTTATAATTTGCATAGGAGGCCCATTTTATATCTCAAAATTCTCCTAATGAAAATATTCTTGCATTCATGCAAAATAAATATCTAGTCAATTGCTTCCCTTGAAAGTAAAACAAGTCCCTAATTGAAGTTTTAACATTTCTTCTATCATAACAAGTCCCTCTGCAATTTCTCCTTCATTCTTCTTCAATTGTGTTGGAAAATCCTTCGCCTCTAAATATGGAACTTGGTTCAATAACACTGATTCTTTTCCTTTAAAACTAGAGTGGATGTAGTTATTTTCATAGGGACTTATCAATTGTCCATTTGAAACTATCATTTCCCTCTTTTCTGTGTTGAAAAGTGTGTAACAAGAAATGCTAAATTTAGAATGTGCTAAAAATAGAACTCCTAAAAATAGCATGTCTAAAAATAGCAGTTAGGCTAGTGAGGTCATTGGCCACCTTGGGTGAGAGGTGAAACTGCTAAAAATAGAAAGTTCTAAAAACAGCATTTCTGGGTCCCTTCCTATTTATAGCAATCTATGGTCTATCTATAGGAAGTAAAATCGAATTTGGTCTTAACAATAGTTTAAAATATTAATTGATTAATCTCCATGAGTTAATTAGTTGTAAAGATTAAACAAAAGTCCTTGCGAGAACATGAAATTAGTTGTCCCACCGATTGAGGAATTTATCCTTTATTCTCTCCACTGATTGAGGAATTAAGTATGAGTTCTATAATGAGAGAATTAGTTGACTTAGTTCTAACGAGTTAAGTCCAGTTAGATTATTTTAACAAGTTGTTAAAATAATAAAGTATAGTTTATTAATGCTTGCATGCATGTGACAACTATTATTTTAGATAACTGAGTATTTTCTCATGGATAACTGATGCATGGCAGTTCAGACAGAGATCCAGTTGAGATCAGATGAGGGACAATGTACTACCAAATGTTTGGATCTTCCCATGGAATATTCCTTGCATGCAGGAGGAACTAGAGTCCTCAAGGATTGTGTAGTAGGACCTAAGGTTGACAGTAGGTATGATCCGAGGCCAATTAACATATGTTTTTAATTGGACCTAAATCAAAATTGCGCAAGGAAATAGGGGATTGGAGGACTTGTGGCCTATACATGGCCTAGTGAGTCTATGATCTTCAAATTTTGATTGCAGAGAGTACAGGATAGCTCTTGAGTTGATATTTTTTGTAAACCGAAGAGGATTTCCACTTGATTGATAATACAATGTTGGGGTTTTAAGCTAGTGCTTTCCCCAGTGATATATCTTGTGTTATGTGTGATTATTTCTCTTGATCAGTTATATGTGTTTATTCTTGATGTTGCTCATGAAATCGATTTTTCTTCCGCTTAATGTTTTGTAGAAGTAGATAAAGTATTATGCTTTAGGAAATTGCATATATTAGTTTGATCTATAGGTGAAATTTCTACATGGTATCAAAGCACAGGTAATCAAGCAAGGAACAATATACAAGCAAGAGAAAGAAAGTCGAAGTTTATTATTCGAGATATAGATATCTAGTTCTCATCATAGTTCAGATTTCATCCAAATCGCCTTCACTGGCTTGAGGCTTGAGTATGCCCTTGATGGTAGCTCAAACTGCATAGCTTGGAAGGATCGCATGGAGGTAGTATTGGAAGATAATGGCATTAAGGACTTCATTGATCAAGATGTCCCTAAGCCTACTAATGCTACTCAGGTTGCAGATTGGAAGAAGAATGTGGCTAAAGCTAGGAGAATTATCCTAGAGGGAGTTCGCGATCAGATAGTCTCGAGCCTCCATGGGAAGGAGACTCCATTTGCAATGTGGAAACATTGAAATATTTATATCAGAATAGTAGTGATCAAAGGAAGCTGGCACTGAAGGACAAGCTTTGAAAGATCAAGTGTGAAAATGGTGACACGATCACTACATTCTTGAACAAGTTCACCAACTACATAGATGAGCTTGCAAGCATAAGGATCACTATTGGTGATGATGATATGGTGAGTCTAGCACTCCTTGGCCTTCTTAAGAGATAGCATAGCTACCAGGACTCAGTGAATGGAAGGGAGAAACTGCTAGATTGGGAACAACTATGGTCGGATTTGATGCCGGAGGAGATCAGATGGAACACCAAAGATGGAGCTTCTTCATCAAAACATGATGATTAAGAGAACTTGGCTTTAGCATCTAAAGCTAAGAAAGGGAAAGGGAAGGCATCCCAATCCAAGTCTTCTCAAGGAGGGAAGAAGTTTGACAAGTCGAAGGTGAGATGCTTTCATTGTCATGAGTTGGGTCATTGTGCCACTAGTTGCCCAAGGAAGAAGTCCAAGAAAGGTTCCTCCAAGGAATCTGATGGTGATGCTCTAGCTTCACAATTTGAGATCAATTTATCACTTATTGCATGCATGGTTTCATCTAGCATGGGATGTGTTTGGTACTTGGATAGTGGAGCTTCTTTCCACATGTCAGGTGACAAGACTATTTTCAGCACTTTGGAGGAGAAGGATCTCCAGATACGGATCGAGATGGGTGATGATGGAAAGTACCGTGTCTCAGGTGAAGGTACGGTTGTGTTTCAGAGGGAGCATGGTTCTCCCCTCTCTATTTCTAATGTTATGTATGTACCAGGGTTAAAAAAGAATCTTTTGTCTATTGCTATGCTTGAGGATAAAGGCTATGATGTAGTCTTTAGTTTGGGAAAGGTTTTCCTAAGGCATATCAGCACTGGACAGACCAAATAGATAAGGATTCGAGTTAAGAATATCTATAAGTTACAGGTAGAAGACTGTGCTGCTTTGAGTTCCAAAGCAGAAGTGATGCATGGCCAAGATATTGGCGAGCTATGGCATAGGAAACTGGGCCACTTGCATCATGGGGCCTTGAAGATCATGCAGCAAATTTCTACCGTATTACCCAAGTGCAAGCTAGAGCAAATGAGCACATGCAAAGGTTGCACTTTGGGTAAGTATGCAAAATATTCCTTTCATGATCAATATGGTAGAGCAGGAGCATTTTTGGAGCGTGTTCATTCATATGTATACGGGCCTTTCTCTATAGCCCCCATCACAAAGAAAAGGTATTATGTTATTTTTGTTGATGATTTTTCTCGTAGATGTTAGATCTACTTCATGCAAAAGAAGGATCAAACATTCTTGAAGTTCTGTGAGTTCAAAGATTTGGTAGAGAAAGAATTAGGGATGAAATTAAAGGCCTTGCAAAGTGATAACAGTGGAGAGTATATTTCCCAGCAGTTTAAGGACTTCTGTACTTCAGAAGAAATTAAATAGGAACTCACGGTACCTCATAATCCAAAACAGAATGGGGTGGCTAAAAGGAAGAACAAATCTATTGTGGGTGCAGCTCGATCGATGTTGCATGACCAAGGCCTACCACTTCATCTGTGGGCTGGGGCATGCAATACAATAGTATATCTTCATAATAGAAGTCATCATCATATTTTGGGGATCAAGACACCTATGGAGGCTTTTTCGAGGAAGAGACCAGATGTGAGTCACTTCTACATCTTTGGATCACCAGTCTTTTGTCACGTGACCAAAGATGCTCGGAAGAAGCTAGACCCAATAGCTGAGTTGGGAATACTTGTGGGGTACACGGATACTCCTCACAACTATCATGTGTTTCTGCTTGCTAGTCAGAGGACCATAGTGCATAGCGATCTGAAGTTCGATGAGCAGTGAGCCACATGAGTATCACTTCAGAGGGAGCTCAAGTTGCATGGTGATGATGAGGAACTATTAGTTCCTAAGGAGGAGGAGCCTCCTGATGATGTGGATCAGCCGCATGTAGAGATTCCAGTAGTGGAGATCACCACTACTCGAGAGTCTTCCAGAGATGGGTGGAAATGCTCACGAGGAGCTGACAGATTGATGCAAGATGCAAGAGAGAATGTGGAGCAGCCATCCTCTTAGTCCAGATAGAGGAGATCTCCTGATAGATACATTGGTTACATGGCACTAGTTGGGTAGTGTGTAGCAACCGAGCCTTCTTCTTTTGAGGAGGCAGTGTAGCAGCTAGTTTGGGTTGATGTGATGGTAGATGAGTATGATTCTATCATGCAGAACAGTTTGTGGGATGTTGTCCCTAGACTGGGGGACAAGTTAGTGGTTACTTCCCAATGGCTTTACAAGGTAAATAAGGCAACTTATGGTAGTATTGAGAAACACAAGGCAAGGTTTGTTGCTCATGGTTTTTCACAGGTTGAGGGGATTAACTATGATGGGACCCTTGCTCCTATTGCAAGGTACTCATCGATTAGATTGATTCTAGCACTATCAGTACAGATGGGTTGGCAGATCCATCAGATGGATGTGAAGACACCATTCCTTAATGGGGAGATTGAGGAAGAGGTATACATAGAGCAGCCAAAGGGATTTGAGACCTTCAATCATGAGTCACATGTGTGTCAGCTTAAGCAAGCATTGTATGGGCTGAAGCAAGCACCCCATGCTTGGTATACCAGGATTGACAACTATTTCACTGGGTTGGGCTTCACCAAGAGTGAAGTGGATGCGAACCTCTACCACATCATTGTAGGTGGTAAGTTATTGATTATTGTGCTTTATGTCGATGATTTGATTTTGACAAGTGATGATCAGTTGATCAAGTCTTGCAAGGAGGATCTTGCAAGAGAGTTTGAGATGAAGGACATGGGCCTCATGCACTACTTTCTAGGCATGGAGGTGTGGCAGAGAGATGGGGAAGTATTTGTGTCTCAAGGAAAGTATTCCAATGAGATACTCAGGCACTTCCACATGGAGATTTGCAAGCCCATGGGGATTCCTCTAGCAGGTAACTAGAGCAAGGAGGATGCTACTTCAGGTGGGTAGTAGCTACTACTGTTTATAGGCAGTTTGTGGGTTCACTCATGTATTTGGTGAACACAGGACCGGATTTGTGCTTTGTGGTGAACCAGTTGAGTCAAGCTATGGTTCAACCAATAGAGTTATTTTGAAAGGTGGCAAAGAATGTGCTGAGATATCTCAGAGGCACTACACAATATGGATTATGGTACAAGTGGACAGAGGGAGTGAAGCTCCAAGGCTTCACGGATGCAGATTGGGCAGGTAGTCCTTTAGATAGGAAGAGAACTTCCGGAGGAATCTTTAACCTTGGGTCAGCTACGGTTTCTTGGTATATCAGGAAACAAAGATCAGTTGCACTTAGCACAGTGGAGGCAGAGTACATGGCAGCTAGTTAGGCTGCATGTGAGGCCATCTGGATGCGGAAGATTCTAGTGGGATTGTTTGGTCAGATGATGGATCCTACAATGATATATTGTGATAATCAAAGTTGCATTAAACTCTCTGAGAATCCAATGTTTCATGAAAGGTCCAAGCATATAGATATCCGCTATCATCATCTATGGGATTGTGTGGTCAAGAGGATCATGATGTTGCAGTACATTTTGATCGAGGAACAGGATGCAGATATTTTGATGAAGGCATTGTTAAAAGGCAAGTTTGAGTTCCACAAAGATAGGATCATGGTTGCTGATAATCCCTTCCTTGTTGAGAGGGAGTGTTGAAAAGTATGCAACAAGAAATGCTAAATTTAGAATGTGCTAAAAATAGAACTCCTAAAAATAACATGTCTAAAAATAGAAGTTTGGCCAGTGAGGTCATTGGCCACCTTGGGTGAGAGGTGAAACAACTAAAAATAGAAAGTTCTAAAAATAGCATTGTTGGGTCCCTTCCTATTTATAGCAGTCCCTGGTCTATCTATAGGAAGTAAAATCGAGTTTGGTCTTAACATCAGTTTAAAATATTAACTGATTAATCTCCATGAGTTAATTAGTTGTAAAAATTAAACTTGAAGTCTTTGTGAGAACATGCAATTAGTTGTCCCACTGATTGAGGAATTTATCCTTTATTCTCTCCACTGATTAAGGAATTAATATGAGTTCTATAATGAGAGAATTAGTTGACTTAGTTCTAACTAGTCAAGATCAGTTAGATTATTTAAGAAGTTGTTAAACTAATAAAATATAGTTTTTTAATTCTTTCATGCACGTGACAACTATTATTTTAGATAACTGAGTATTTTCTTATGGATAACTTATGCATGGCAGTTCAGATAGAGACCCAATTGAGATCAGATGAGGGACAATGTACTATGAGATGCTTGGATCTTCCCATGGAGTATTCCTTGCATGCAGGAGGAACTAGAGTGCTTAAGGATTGCGTAGTAAGCCCTGAGGTTGATAACAGGTATGATCTGGGGCCAATTCAAATATGTTTGTAATTGGACCCAAACCAAAATTGCACAAGGAAATAGGGGATTGGAGGACTTGTGGCCTATACATTGAGGCCTAGTGAGTCTATGATCTTCATCTTTTGATTGCAGAGACTACATGATAGCTCTTGAGCTAATATTTTTTGTAAACAGAAGAGGATTTCCACTTGATTGATAATACAATGTTGGGGTTTTAAGCTGGTGCTTTCCCCAGTGATATATCTTGTGTTATGTGTGATTATTTCTCTTGATCAATCATATGTGTTTATGTTTGATGTTGCTCATGAAATCGATTTTTCTTCTGCTTAATGTTTTGTAGAAGTAGATCAAATATTATGCTTTAAGAAATTGCATATATCAGTTTGATCTACAGGTGAAATTTATACATTCTGCGATTCCATGACTATCAACCCATACATCTATTGACACTTCCGCATAGCCTATTGGAGAATTTTCCACCTTGTTTTGGCCTTATTGTTTCACTGATACTCTTTAACTCCTTACGCTTTGCTCCTTTGGTCTTCTTTCAATTGTATAACTAGGCCAATGATTCTCGGGTCAATGCTATTGGCGCTCCTCTATAATGAAATTTCTTGTGAATTTATGCTTTTGTCATGGCTCCTTTGGCTTTATCCCCTTCCTGAATTTCTTTTCATAGGACCAAGGGCTATCACCTAGTTCTTAGCTTTAGGCCGCTAAGGTATTTAGACTCTTGCTAGGGGTGATTTTCCTTTATTACATGCTTTAGCCTTTGATTCTTTAAGTCTTCATGACTGCATGTTATCCCCTCTATCAGAGCTCCCTGTGATTGAAACTTTTTCAAGTGGAACCCATTACAAAACATAGATATCTCTCAACCTCCAATTATGACATCACCACTGCCACATGGCACATTATGAGTGTTGACATGTGTCACCTTATTTTGCCTCCTTAGGACCCCTCAAAATGCTGAAACTACTTGACACGTGTATGTCATACCGCCACATCATGCTGATTTCAGATGCCACATGGCTTTATCGGAACCAATCGTATTCTACCATGTGTCCCTTATTAGAACCAATCTCATTGTCATACGCGTCCCACTGGAGGAGAGAGAAAAGAGTTGTCCTACCTTGGTTTTGCAACAAATTTCTTTGCTAACCTATTTTTGAGGTTTCCCAATAGTTTAACATTATTGGCATTGTTAGCACTCAAAATGAACCTCAAGGCTGAGAAGAGGCAATTCCAAGGTAACCACAGACCAAGCTTTTGATCTGGCATCTAACCCTACCAGACTAGAGAGGGCTCTCTCTTTGCCAACAAAACATGGTTACGATAACTGAATCTTAGGCTAGCTATGACGAATAAGGATTTGGTTGAAAATTGTGGGTTGAAAACAACAAGAGAAGGGACTATTGGGCTATGGATTTGAGGTTAGTTTCTATTGGCAAACTTGGGGCAAAGTAAGCACAATGTAAAGCCAAATTAAAGATATAATGAGAGAAGAAAAGAGGGAAAATACCGCTACCCTGCAGGCATAATCAACAGATAGATCTACAGTGGCAACTTTAGAAGAAAGAGAAGCACAGGGTTACTCAACAGAGCATCTAACAGAGGATGGATTCTGAAAGGATAACCACTACATCAAACAACATAATCATTGTGAAAGGAACATCATGCATGGATGGATTCCTAACACTTCCCTTAGAGAATTATGTAACCAAATTAGTAGAAAAAACAAAGCATGGAAATGAATTTACAAGAAAAACATGTTGCACATTAAACAGCGTGATGAATCCCAAATTTAAAGAGCAGAAAAAGCTTCATTAAAATAATATTCAAGGAAAACTTTACACTATCCAATGGTAGCCTCACTCTACTGCAAAAATCCCACCATTTCACTCTGAAATTCATCAAATATATATAATTATCTCATCCCTATACTAAGGGAGTTGAGCTCAACCATCTCTCTCAAGATAGAATCAGTTACATTAAATTTGGACCAAATTTCTGAAAATAGGGCTCAAAGATGAACTCGTATCTCTTGAACCATAACACCTGCTACAAACAGAAATAGTTTTTTGTAGATAATGTCATGTTTGAGAAAAACCTCTCTCAAATTTTGGAAATTCGTTTCCAATTTCTCGAAATCTGTGCCACAAAATAATCTATAAATAGGAAATCACTAAATATTTAAATCTGTAAAAATAGGCTGTAAAGATCTAGTCAAATATTCCAATTCATGACACCTGTGAATAAAATAAAAGATGTTTTTGTTATATGGCTTGTGGTTGATAGAAACCTCCTTGGGTGTCTCAAAATTACTTTCCATCTAATGTAAAATGGTGCCACACTGTAATGACTAAAAGAGTAAAACAAATGCAAAATTTGTTTTGTTTTAATATAGGCTTCAAATATCACTACATATATCCCACATAGTAACACCTATGCATAAAATTAAGGAGGTTTTTGTTATTTGGCATGTGATTGACAAAAACCTCTTTCACTTTTGTAAAATTCATGTACATTACTTTAGAAATTTATTTTGTAGTAAACTTGTCCATGTGTGCAACAAATGACCTCAAAACATGCATAACCAAGAATAAATCATTCATTTCGATCATATCTTCTGATCTAGGAACTAGTTTCAAGCATGCAATATACCATTGGAAATATATTTCTAATATTCTTCTGTTGAACATGCTTAGGATATGATTTTCATTGAAACTCATGTGCAAAACATCTCTGAAAACCATACGTAGTAAGAGCCCATTTTTATCCTTGGTGATAGGCTACGAAGACTGGAACTAACATTGGCCTTATTAGGGATGGCAACTCCTTGGAGGTGTCAAGAACAGCGTAGACCAAGTGCCTATCTGATTGGGCCAATACAGTAAAACACTTACAACCAAACCGAACATTGAAAATCACACACTTAAATTGTAAACTATATGTTGAAGGATGTATGTCTAGCAAGCTTATTACACACTTATCCTACACTAATCTACTGCAAAATCACTGAATCAAGTGATACTAAAGTTCCAAATCAACCAATCAAGCAATTGTTGTAATGATGTAGTTGTTTGATGGTGTTTGAACCAGAACATAATTGGAAATTCTACCAACAATATATACACATAGTACCTCTGCTCTATAAAAGGAAATTTGGTTTTTCATTCAACTTAAGAAAATATTCCATATATGCTACTATAGGATCATAAAAACTAGATTCTATCTGCTACCCCAACTCATTTACATATGCTCTTGGCTAGAGATTGTCACATCCTTGTTGTAAATCAAAACATCCTTCAATCCTACCATCCAAGGGCACCCTTACCTTTTCTTCTTTGGGAGGAGGGAGAGTTTCCAAGAACTGTTTAGGATCTTGGAAACCATATGATTCCATTTAAAACATCCAATAGTTCAATTTCATTTTCTAATATTTAAACAACTAAACCAAGAAAATAATTTTTACCTTCAGGTGTGAGTCGACTGGATTTCAAACAAGGAAATAATGATGTTGAGAAACTTTGATCAATTTGAAATTTCACTAACTCATTCCTTAAAGTTAGTAATATTTCCCTAGATAAAGGATGTTCCACATACTTTTTCATTGGTGATTACCATCAATGCTCTAAAATCTAGATTTTTTGGTAGTGAAGTCACTCTGAACTTTGAAGCTCGAGATCTTGAATAATGGAGTCACTAGGTGAATGATTTCAGCCTTCATATGTCTCTGACTGTTGTCCACCATTAGCAATCAGATATACAACTTGAATTATCTTTCACAGAGAATATATGTTACCTCGTCCCCGACAACGACATGAATATGTTAGCACTCAAAATGAACCTCAAGGTTGAGAAGAGGCAATTTCGAGGTAAACACAAAACAAGATTTTGATCTGGAATCTAGCCCTGCCAGACTAGAGAGGGCTCTCTCTTTGCAAAAAAAATGTGGTTACGATAATTGAATCTTAGGATAGCTATGAAGAATAAAGATTTGGTTGAAAATTGTGGGTTGAAAACAACAAGAGAAGGGACTAGTGGGCTATGGATTTGAGGCTAGTTTCTACCGGCAAACTTGGGGTAAAGTAAGCATAATGTACAGCTGGATTAAATACATAACGAGAGAAGAAAAGAGGGAAAATACCACTTCCCTATAGGCATCAATCAACAGATGGATCTACAGTGGCAACTTTAGAAGAAAGAGAAGCACAGGGTTACTCAACAGAGCATCTAATAGAGGATGGATTCTAAAAAGATAACCACTACATCAAACAAAATAATCATTGTGAAAGGAGCATCATGCATGGATGGATTCCTAACACTTCCCTTAGAGAATTTTGTAACCAAATTAGCGGAAAAAACAAAGCATGGAAATAAATTTACAAGAAAAACATGCTGCACATTAAACACCATGATGAATCCCAAATTTGAAGAGCAAAAAAAGCTTCATTAAAATAATATTCAAGGAAAACTTTACACAATCTAATGGCAGCCTCACTCTGTTGCAAAAGTCTCACCATTACACTCTGAAATTCATCAAATATATACAATTAGCTCATCCCTATAGTAAGGGAGTTGAGCTCAACCATCTCTCTCAAGATAGAATCGGTTACATTAAATTTGGACCGAATTTATGAAAATAGGGCTCAAAGATGAACTCGTATCTCTTGAACCATAAAAGATGTTACAAAATTGAAATTTTTTTTTGTATATAATGTCATGCTCAAGAAAAAACTTTCTCAAATTTTGGAAATTTGTTTCTAGTTGCTCAAAATCTGTGCCACAAAATAATCTCTAAACAGGAAATCACTAAATATTTAAATATATAAGCATATGCTATAAAGATCTAGTCAAATATTCCAATTCACAACACCTATGAATAAACTGAAAGAGGTTTTTGTGGTATAGCTCATGGTAGATAGAAACCTCCTTTGGTTTCTCAAAATTAGTTTCCATCTGTTGTAAAATGGTGCTGCACTATAATGACTAAAACAGTAAAACAAATGCAACATTTGTTTTGTTTTAATGTAGGCTTCAAATATCATTGTATATCTCCCACATAGTAACACCTGTGCAGAAACTGAAGGATGTTTTTGTTATATGGTATTTTATTGACAAAAACCTCTTGCACTTTTCTAAAGTTCATCTAAATTACTTCAGAAACTGGTATTGTAGTAAAATTGTCCATGTGTGTAGCAAATGACCTCAAAACATGCATAACCAAGAATCAAACATTCATTTCGATCATATATTCTGATCCATGAACCGGGTTCAAGTGTGCAATATACAGTTGGAAAGATATTTCTGAGCTACTTCTGATTATCATGCTTAGGATATGATTTTCATTGAAACTGATGTGCAAAACATCTCTGAAAACCACACATAGTAAGAGCCCATTTTGATCCCTGGTGAGAGGCTATGAAGACTGGAACTAACAGGTATATTTCTTGGCAGCCTAAAAATTATCAGCATTTTCATATCACACTTTTCTCCATCTTTCGATTCGCCTTATTTTCAATTCAGCAATCATCAAATGATGATATGCGATGTGCCCTAGACCATCATTGATTGATAATTGCCGATATGCAGGACCTTCCAACATGCGATCGACAATTTAGCCTAATGTTGCGATGTGTGCTTGACCTCTGATACAAAAATATAAAAAATTCTCCAATGTCACTCCAAGTTGACACGTGGCAGAAAGAAAATACCCAAAACTTAGAATTTTTTCATGTTTTTCCTTTGTTTTCTGGTTTTAAGGAGCAATACTTGAACTTACTCTAGCTTTTGTAGAATTGAGACTTCTGTGATTTGTCATAGTTATAAGGAGAGCTTCAGCGTAAATCTTTCTTATGTGATTTACACTGAAGCTCTCCTTATAATTACTCTAGCTTTTGATTCAGAAGTCGGTTTGAAGAACCCAACATACCATTCGAAAGATGCTTATGAGTAAATTCTAATGAAAATACCTACAACATGATCTAAAGTATACTTTATATGCAAAAAAACTCCCAAACTTTCAGTCTTGTCTTGACTACAAGACTTCAAGAACTAAATAGCGCCTTTGACTGGTAAACCTTTAGGCTATGACACTTTAGTGATACATAGGCTAAATTGACCATCAAATTCTTGAAATGAATAATATGAAGGAGACATTTCAATCCTAAATTATATTACCCTAACAATAACCATATCGACTAAGTATATATATGATAATAAATGTATCAATGTACTAGTTCCAATTGGATTCTCAAGAGATCATAATATAATATACCTCTTTTCTTGTTCTTTGTTACTTTGTGTCTCTTCCTTTGTTATTATGTTTCATATGTTCGCGTGACTTCTTCTATCTTTTCTACTGGTAACCCATTCTCATTGTCTGCTAGACTACAATAGAACCACATGGAAAGGGTTCAAAAAATTTCAAATTTTTTCTAGCTGTGTAATGTAGTATCTTCCATGGATATGAATGATTATGAAGGTAGTTTGATTCCAATTTATATGTTGTGATATGCATTCACGTTGTTGTTTTTCATTCTTGAATTAATCCCATTCACATGTGTTGTGCACTATGGATGTTTTAAGTGTTCTGAATGTAATTGTTCCCTGAATATGTATTGCTTAATTTATGAAATTGGTTAAGTTGTCACATTCAAAGTACTCATTCAAAGTCATATGTCAAAGAAAAATTATGAAAGAATGCATTCAGGTATATTAATACATCAATATGTCTTTTTGCACATCAAAAATATTATACAAGGATTTGTCTTATACAATATATTATAATATTGTACATCATCCTCTTCTTATTATAGCCTAAAAAATTCTTAAGTTTTTCATCCATTTTTGCATTTTTATCTTCCATCTAGGGTTGTTCTGGTGATGATTCCAATTGGATCCTTCAACGGATTTCACCACTGGTCATGATGTTCTCATATAGTCAAGGATGTTGTGGGGGAGCATTAACTACATAAAATATTAAATTTATATGACCAATTATTGAATATTTTTTGTAATGTAATTATTTACCTTGTGTAATAGTCAACATTATTGCTCCTCTTCTAGTTGAGGGTCCTCCTATATGACATGCTCTACCATTGAAACCACAAAATTTATATGTAGACAATCACAAATGAATAAGTAAAAAAAAAATAGAATTACGTACGAAATTATTAAGTATATGATTAATATACAACCCTATTACCATTGCAGGCCTCATTTTTCAATGCAATATCTTAGGATTGCACCCCACTATCATGGGGTTCCGTGTTATGCAACTAGATCACAAAATAGAAGAAACGATAGACCAACGACATAGAAATTAGCCTCTTCAAGGGGGAAACGTCCTTTACATTATATAAATGAACAATTCTTGGATGATACAAATGATAAGACCTCCTTGGTATATATAGGAGTCTAAGGGGCCAGAATATAATCAGAGCCCACATAATAATGATAATGTAGGGGCACAACAATAATAATAGTGGTATTCTATGGGGCATAAAAATCGCAACATGGGGGATACATGGGCAGAACAATAACAATAGGGGCCTACACTAACAGTAACAATAAGGGGAATACACTAGTATTATAGAGACCTAACAAGCCCCTCTCCTTCAAAAAAGTGTTGTCCTTAATGCTTGAGTAGTTATGGATACTTCTGTGTAAAGTTCTCATCTACCCATGTGGAATATTTAGTGAGTAATCCTTCTACTTGATGAGATACTTTGAAATTGATCGATTTCATAGTTGTTGAGTTCTTGTTTTCATGATTGCTTCAGGTTCCAATATGACTTTTCCTTCCTCGTCAAGTTCTAGAAATATTGTTTAAGCTGGGAGTTTGTGATCGATGGTGGATGATATCCATAAAGCTCCATAAATGTGGCCATTTTTGCTGCAGTATGGAAGGAAGTTTTATACCACCATTCATCTATACATAACCACTTGACCCATTCCGTTTTTTTATTAGATACAAATCAATGAATATATCCTTCCAAACATTTGTTCACTATCTCTGTTTTCCTATTAGATTGAGGATGATAAGATGAGCTATGAACTAATTGAGTGCCAAGAGAAGAAAATGATTTCATTTGAAAATTTCCAGTGAAAATGGGATCTTTGTCACTTATAATAATCTTTGGGTTTCCTTGTAGCTTTTGAATTGTTTCCATAAATGCAGTCACAACTATACTAGCTTTAAAAGGATGAGATAACGCACAAAAGTGTGCATACTTGGTAATTCAATCAAAAACCACCATGATGACACTATTTCCTTCAAACTTGGGTAAACCTATGATAAAATCAATTGAGACATCCTCCCAACACTAACTTGGAATGGCTAAAGGTTGTAACAAACCTGGTGTCTTAATTGTCTCAACTTTATTTTGTTACAAAACCAAGCATTCTCCCACAAACTTCTGAATATTAGATTTGAGGCCATCCCAAGAAAACTCCTTCTAGACCCTGTGGTAAGTTTTTAAAAATCCCGAGTGCCTTCTTCAGGGGGAGGTTTGCAATTCCAAAAGAATCTTTTGCTTGAAAAAATATATAAGCAATATTTAAACCATAATGAATCATTTTTCTATCTAAATGTATCAGATGTACTGGGATCTTGTTGCAACTTTTGAATAAGTGTCCATACCTCTTTTCTATTCTTCCATTCATCCCTTTCTTTAGTTATCCAATGACGTTGGATAATAGAACTGAAAAAAAAAGAAATTATTCCACATCCTCATCTTTTCTTGAGAGTGCATCTGCAACAACATTTTGCTTCCCTTTTTTGTATATGATGTCAAAGTCACTACTCAAAATATTTGTGACTCATTTTTGTTGCTCTTCTGAAGATAATATTTTTCTAAATATTATTTAAGACTATCATGATCTGTTTTTATCTTGAAGTCTTTTCCCGTTAGCTAAGGTCTCCATTGCTTTAGTGCATGTAGTATTGCCAACATTTCCTTCTCATAAATAGGTTTGTGCAAATACTTTCCCCTGATTATATGACTTTAAAAATAAATGGGTCTTTATTCTTGCATTAAAACAACATCAATTCCATTTCTTGGGGCATCACATTCCATAATAAAGGTTTTTGTGAAGTCTGGCATAGTTAAGGCAAGTACTTGGCACATTGCTTCTTTAAGATGTTCAAAGGCCTTAATTGCTTCTGGAGTCCAAGAAAATTCATCTTTCTTTAGTAATGTTGTTAGAGGTGTTTTTATTCTACCATAATCATTAACAAACTTACGATAATACCCTATCAAGCCGAGAAATCCTTGAAGCCGCTTTATGGTTGTAGGAATTTCCCATTCCTTAATGGATTTAATTTTTTTAGGGTATACCTTAACACCCTCATGAGATATAATATGGACCAAATATTTCACCCCCTGTACTCCAAATAAACATTTGGAGGTTTTTACATATAATATTTTCTCCTCCAATAGTTTTAGCACCCTTTCAACATGTTGAACATTATCCTTCGAAGGCTTGTTGTAGATTAGTATATCATCGAAAAATAATAACACAAATTTTCTAAGGGTTTGAAAATGGAATTCATCAAACCTTGTAATATAGAAGGTGTATTAGTAAGGCCAAAAGGCATGACCAAAAATTCATAATCACCCTCATGAGTTCTAAATTTTGTTTTCTGAATGTCTTCAGTCTTCATTCTAATTTTATGATATCCTAAATGAAAATCCAACTTGGTGAAGTAAATTGATCCATGTAATTCATCAATGGCAATAATGGGAAAATTATCTTTAATAGTGATCTTGTTGATTTCCCTATAATCTGAACACATACACCATGATCCATCCTTCTTGTGCACCACTAGTACTAGAGCATAGAAAGAACTTTGACTACTTTGAATTATACCATCCTATAGCATTTCTACAACCATATGTTCAATTTCACTCTTTCAGGCATAGGGATATTTGTAAGGTTTGATGTTTAGAGGAACACTTCCTAGAATCAAGTGAATAGCATGATCATCATCATGAAAATGTGGGAGGCCTTAGGAGTCTCAAATACCTTGGAATGATTTTCCAACACTTTTTAGAGATTTGGAGAAATAGATGATTTCAATGTTTGAACCTCTAGTGAGCATAATTATGCAATTATGTATCATTTTTATTTCTTCAAAAGCTTTGTCATGCTATTAGAGCTTATTATATTTCCTAGTTTCCATGTTATACCCCTTAATTCAACTTCTTATCCTTCCCAAAAAAAAATCAAGAAAATTTCTTGAAAATTAAAAGCTATTGTCCCCCAATATTGTAACAATTAGACTCCTAGTACAACATCAACACCACCCATTGGAATCGAAAGAATTGGACTATTCAATAAATACTCCACCATGGTTAGCTTGATATTATGGCACTTTCCAGAGTAATTTATAGTGCCTCCATTTGAATCCATCACTTGACATTCTAGTTTTGGATGTCCAAAGGAATTAAATTCCTTAGATATCTTACAATGAATAAAATTATGGGTACTTCCTGAATCAATCAACACTATTACATTTTAATTAGTGATATATCCTTCTATATTGAGAGTTTGAGGAGTGGTAATTCTTTCCAATGCATTACAAGATATGGTTGCATTCATTTCTTCTTTCTCTGGAGTCGGTTCCTATTGTATATCCTCATCTTTTGATGTTTCTTGTTCCTTTTCTTCCTCCCCTTCACAATCTATGTAGAATAATTTCTTCTTAGCACACTTATGACCTTTAGTGTATTTTCTATCATAGCTATAACAAATCCATTTTTATCTTTTTTCCTCCAATCATTGTGGTGTCAACCTTTTAGGTTATGGAAGGATAGAAGGGGCAACACTTCCATATTTATAGTTGTGAGTGGCAGACTTCCTTATTGCCATAATTTTGCTTTCAACTTTTCTTGCCACCCTGAATGCCTTCTCTAATGAATCAGGTTCCCAAAGAAAAAACTCATTTTGGATTTTATCCTTTAAAATATCTATGAATACATCAATCCTATGCTACTCTAGAATATCGGTTACCAGGGTATTAAATTTTTAGAAGTCCTCAATGTGCTTCGCCATTGAACCCTTTTGTTTGAGATTTATCAATTGGCTAAAGAAGGTGTTTTTCTTTGTATCTTCATAATTTGTTATCATTTCCTCCATTAAAATTGACCAAGTGAGAAGTAGATTATGAGAACAAATCCATTGATACCATACAAACTGATTAGGTTTGTGTGTGTTGCACATCATGGAGATCAAAATATTGCTCCATCTATAGTGTCCATGTTACTGGATCCTTGCCATTAAACATCCTCAAATCGATCTTTGGAATGTGGTGGTTCTTAGACCCAAAATTGGAGTCTCAGAAATAATAATTCATATTCCTTTCTTCCTCATCATGAATTTCATGGATTACCTTGTCACCAATGTGAAGCCTTTCTTCTAGAAACTTTGCCAAACCTTCCTTAAACCCTTATATCTTGACATTCATCATTCCTTCCATGTCTTCTTTAAAACCATATTTCAAAATCCCATGCCCTTTTTTATACCATCTATTTTAACTTTCATCATGGCTTCCAATTCACTTTTTGTTACTTTTTACGAGAGCAAAAATTGTTGCACTTGGTCTCATAATTTTGATATATCATGTTGCATTTCTTCCTCTTCTTCATGCACCATGGAAGAGATTTTTATTTACTTACTAGGTGTGTCATTCTTTTGTTTTAAGGCATTTTGGAATAAAACAATTATATTTATGCTTCACTATGCCCTTTAAATCACTTCAAACTAATTTTTCAAACAAAATTTATGTAAAATTTAAAAAGAAATACACACCTTTTTCTTACTTTTTAGGATCTTGATATTGAAATTGTTGTACCTCTGTAATTTAGGATCTCTGAGGTCTAAAATTCTATCTTGTGGTAGAAATTTAAGTCTTCTTTCCAACCCCACAATTCAAATCGACGTTGGACTCTTCTAGAAATCATTATACCCAATCTCCCATGGTGGCCTGATTATAGACTAGTTCAATATAGCGAACTTGTATGGAGCGTTATGTGTCACGGTTTTGACCTTCAACCCTGAAAATGATACAGGAAAAAATATAGTCTGTGCACTTTTAGTCAATTTTTACGATATTCAAATTCAATGCTCATACTGAAATTTATGAGGCTTTTCCCTAGGTCATATGTTTGATATGGAATTCTGGAGCCTGTAGAAAACTTAAATTCCTATGGTCATATCTACTAAAATATAGAGAACCAAGATCTGAAATTCTTACGCAATGTTCATCAATATTTTGGCTCCACTTGGCTTCAATTTTAGCTTTTGAAGCCTTTTATAAAAAAAATTATTGTGAAAATTCCAAGATGGCATGTTTGAAGAAGTGAAACCGTAGAATCTAAACCTTTGATACCAAATGCTATGCAACCAAGACACAAAATTGAAGAAAATATAGGCCAATGAATTATAAATTATCCTCGTTGAGGGGGAAACCTCCTTTACATTACATAAATGAACAATTATTGGATGATAAAAATGATAAGACCCCCTTGGTATATATAAGAGTGTAATGGGTCACAATATAATCAGAGCCTACATAAAACTAATAATGTAAGGGCACAACAATAACAATAGGTGGTTACACTAACAATAACAATAAGGGAATACACTACTATTATAGGGACCTAACTTTCCTTGAGAGAAACAAAATGTTATGGTTGGCGCACACTATTAGAGGACCATTTCTTAGTAGTCATGGGATCATTTATATTTGTACAACTCCCCTGTTAATTAAAGAAAAGAAACACATTACATTTATTGAAAATACCAAACATGATTGTATTTTACAAGTAATGAAAGGTTATTATGGATTCATTTTTATTTACTCTTTCCTTCATACTGGATCTTGAGTTTTTCCCCTATTCCTTTCTGATGATCGACCACAACTTGAAACCAATCCAAAGGTCTTCCTTTATGGTTTCAATTCTGAATTCATCACCATACATTGCATAAGAGTATTTAGTTTTGTTATTGTCTGGCTCAATTACTAGAAACTTGGAAGGTGATATAACAAATACGATTCTTAAGATGTTTGGGTACTTACAATTCATGTTTATAGCTTTCAATAGCCTCCTTGGCCCAATTTGTATTTCCCATGATTCTTGAGACTTTCCTTGGGTTTCTTCAAAGCGTTGTGGATCCTATGAAAAGTTACAAGTATGTTATATACCACACTTTTATTCAAAACTAGAGAATAATAAAATTAAAGTCAAGATGTAATTTATACCTTACTTCACAAGGTGGTGTTTTCCGTTCTTTTTCCATGTGCTTCCACTCTGCGTCCTTGATGAGGCCCTTCCATTCCATCTCAAGAATAATGGGAGGGTACTCATACCTAGGCTTATCTCCCATGTATACCCTATACTAGTCTCATACATATTTAAAATGTTTTCTGGCTACAGTGGTGACCTCAATTTTAATGTTGGAATTTCGGAAATTCCACCTTTCACATATGGTGGGCCAAAAAATATTTAATGCTTTTTCATCCATCTTTTTATAAAAGATTTTTTTTACCTACATGTAGAAATATATGATCATTAGTTTAAAAATAATAATATAGATGACTTATCTTTCAGATAAACAACATGAAATAGTTAAAACATAAAAAATTACCAAGAATGTTTTGTGTTTTTATGAGAAGTCCTTCGTTATTCACCAAAAATGCGCACATAATTTTCCCCATACTCTTAACACGTGATGCTGCAAGAAATTAACCCACAATGTCATTAGTATTGGGATCACCTTCATCACCACCTAATCGAGAGCCTGGCTGCATGTTTGGCTCAAGGGTCATGTGCTTATGGGCCATAACCAATGTTGCAGACCCATTGTCACTGTTGGGAGTATAACCAATCAAAGGTGGAGAAGCGAATAGCTGCCTCATGGATATATTTGGGGTGGTAGTGTTGGCTAAACACTCATGTCATTCTTGGTAATTCCACTAGTACCAACACTGATATGAGGATCAACTCACTGATGTGGGCAACGAAGTGCCTTCAAATAACCATACATAAGAAATAAAATGCTTTTTTGATTAGATAACGTAAATGTTAAAAAACAAAATTTCATAATTGAACTTATGATATTAAAAAATCACTTCAAAACATGGTTATTACCTTGTACATATTAATATATTTGTTTAATTCCTTGACCCTATCTTTAGTCATAGGACTTTGGTCCCTCCTACAAATCAATTCCATAATTTGTTTGTTCATTTTCTTCGCATTATTTGTTATTGTGACCTCAAGGTTAGGGGATGATTGCAATTCTTCCTCATCAAGAACATCATCATCATCATGGGGCTCAGATTACATATTTCAACAAAAGAAAAATTATTATTTCGATTATATAAACAAATAATCATAATTTCACATTAAATGTAAATCAAAATTGTTAATCGTTTACTTATGACTGTGTAGGTGCTTTTCCACACGAATCAACTTGACACATAATTTTATAATTAGAGACTTGAAATATAAAAAAAAAATAAAGAATATGTATCAACATAAACATTTCATTGATGCACATATAAAGGCATACAAACATGAGGAATAAAGGACTAGTCATATAGCATGCATGTGAGTAATTAGGGCATTTTCAAAACTAGGTTGTTACGGTAAAGGACTTTTGTAAATGGGACCATGAGATAAGAAAAATTAGCACCAAATTGTGTCAACCTTTGGTAGATGCAACTAAATAGATATAAAATAGGGATATCATGGGTCTTTGGTTTTGATGAATCAATTATGAATAACCACAAAGTACATTATTAATACTCTCAATAATAACCATAGATCAATTATTAAGGTTATATTGTTCACCCATAGGAAATAAATTTTAGATTATGTTAGTGAAGAAAATGTTTAGAACATAAGCATGGTTTAGCCATAAATAATTATGTTACATTTATAGTTTTGTGAATCCATCTCTTTCTTAAATGAACATAACACATCACCTTCAAGTTTGTCTCCATGCATACCAAATGGAATAACATCATATGGACCCATCTCTTTGTACATGGATATGGCCTTCTCCACATAATATTTTGTTTGATGAAGCATGATGTGTTATAATCCCTCACTCAATGTAAGTGGTTATAATCTACACATGTGTTATAAGCAACACATACGTTATGAGAGTAAATTTAGGGTTATGCTAGTGGTAATAAATGCTCTACTATATCAGTAGTGAGAGAGAAACATCATAGTTTGAACAATTATTGTGTGCATAGGGAAGTATTCAATGATTCAATGATAGAAATAAGATGCATCCATAGAGAATCACATCAATTAATATTAAGGACATATCGTCTTTGTGAAAATGTAATTAAAATATTTAAGGCATACTTGTGTGGTAGTGTAGATAAGATACACTGGAAGTGACTATTCTAACACTCAAATCCTATGTAAAAGATGCATGGAACCTCTAATTCTATGGTATCAAACCCTCGGTAAACCAAAAAATATAGAGAGAAGCTAAATAGGAATGAGTAATATGATTTTTACAATGCCGACAACAAGCCAATAACAACCTCCTCAGTCATCCTGCTTGCTTGTTCTACTCTCCACTCAACCAAAATGGTGTACATAGTCCAATATCATAACAGACATGGAAAAATTTAGAGTCTTCCCATTTCAGGCATTCATCCTATTAAGGGCCCAAATTGATTAGTATACGCAAAATTTGTTGTGGCTCGAATGTTCCACCTTCGTTAGGGCTCCAAACTTATTCAGTGGTATGGAAAATACTTTGGATAAATTTGAATACGAATGATGATCCAAGTTGGTATACACTTTGGCTCTATAATAAGTTTTTCCTCTGATTTGTCATCACTCTGAGCCCCTTTTTTATTTTATACTTTAGCGCATGTGGTTGGTTTTAAAGTGATCACTAAGAGTCAATACCAATTTTTTCTTTTATACTTTGGTGTGTTCATACTTCCAAACCTATCATTTATTAGTTCATAATATATAAAATAAAATTCTTCGAAGTTTTTATTTCATATTTCAGATTCTTCCTTTCCTTTTTTTCTCCTTTTTTTCACTTTTCATTAGAACTTTATACAATATTGAAATTTTTTGACATTCTTTGACATGAATTCTGCTCGGTTGGACATTAATAGGATTGAGGGTGAGATATACTTAAAACTACTTAACCATTTAAAGGGACCTATTGTCATGTCAAATTTTAGTGTATATGATATCAAATAGAAAAGAATTCAACATTGGGCCCATTCAAATGTCACTATGTGTGGGGACAATTAATTAGAGCATAATTTTGGCAACTAATTATTAGTAAATTTTAAATAGTGGATTTATCCTTAGTCGAGGTAGGATGATAATTGGTAACAATAAGCTTGAGATAGGTACTGCAAATAATTAATTCCTAGCGATCATTTTTTCATTCATGGGAACTCATATACTTTGAGATTGGAAGTAGGATTTTATGAGACATATAGTAAGTTTTCATGCATTTTTCATGACCACAAGCTTGAGATCAATGCAAATGATGAGCTTCTCTTGGTTTAAACAATAATATAATACTCTCTATTGAACAAGGTCAACCACATGAAGGTGGAATCTCATATGACCCCACCCACCCCTCACATCACTCACAATATTCCAATGCCCAATTTATCTACTATAAATTATTTGAAAGAAACATAGTAAGAATCAAGTGTATATACAAATTACTAAGAAAAAAATTCATGTTAAATTAAAAATAACAAATCAACTGAAAACATATAAATGCATACTTCTTACATTTCAATATTTCAACCTCATTAATCTTATTCATCATTGAACTCAACATTTATGTCATCTGGTTAAAAAAAGGCGTTGAAATGATCAACCATTTTAGCATCATCATGAATGTCATCATTTGGTTCAATTTCTTCAAGTTCAACTAACAGTACATGATCAATATCATCTTCATCAAGAACATTGCCTCGAACATCTCCTTGAATTTCTTCGACATCTTCATGATCTGAGAAATGATCAAGTAAATTCTCCTCTACATAATAATCCTCTTCAACATTATCATATTCTTCCACTACATTATAATCTACTAGCCTTCTTCTTGGATCATATCTAACAACATATTACCAACCCGCTCTACCTAGGACTTCTGAGTGAAGGACATATTTGCATTGGCTTGGAAGAACATAGTAATCCAATCTTGGCTCAAATGAACTTGTATTAACCATGGTAAATAATTATCATGTCGAATAATAGTTCTATCATGGTCATGTCCATTCATTTGTTGGAAATAACACTGAGATGGGGGGATGAATTAGTATTATGAAATCTTTTCCAATAAACACTTGCAGATCTGACTAATGAAACTTGTATATACCTTCCAGATTTTAATGTAATTTATTCTTTAGATGTTAACCATTAATCTGTATGTCAGAACCATATAATAATAAACAGGAACAAGAAACATAGATAGTCACACCAAAGAACAACAGATATAAGGTGGAAACCCAATGTGGGTTAAAACCACCTGCTCCAATATGTCTCTATCTTCTTTCAAAGAAACTTCTTTTTACAATGATTTTGTACTGGTGTAGTCCTTTGCCAGTATGCAGGCTGCAACCTGCAGAGAGCTACAACCCTCTCTCGTTTTCTAGCTTCTCCTGGAAGGGAGCTACAACCCCCTTAGCTCTTGTTCTAGCTAAGATACTAGTACGTAGGTGCTGACCTGCAGAAGGCTACTAGCTTCTCTTTCTTCTAGGGACCATGTTTCATAAATTTTCAAACTAGATCCAAAACATCAAGTACATGTGCATCACCCAATCTCCTTTAAATAAATAACTTCTCAGAATGCAGTAACCAGAAAATAACACCAGTAACCAGACACCAATTTAAACCCAGATCTCTGCAGAAACAGATAAAAGATAGCTAAAACATATTTTAGGAAAGGTCCGCAACTTCACCGAAGGAATCCTAAGGATATCCGTACTTCTGCCATGATGAGTCTGCGCAACTCTGCACCTGCTTCTTCTCTGGTTCTGCGCACCTTCGCACCTGATTCTTCTTTGGTGCTGCGCACCTCTGTACTGCGTAGTTGCCGCTCCTCCGCACCTCCAGATTTAGACAGTTTATCAGTTCTCAACCATACCCCAAACTATCGAAATCAAAAATCTGTTCATGCGTCAAAAGGGATCCAAACTCTTCAGTAGGTCTAACTTATAATGCTTCAGTTTCTCCTTGATTCAGATTCAACTATGTCTCACCAACCGATTATTAGAAATTCAGATCTTGCTCTTCTTAAGATTTTCAACACCCTTGTATTTTGCCAACTGATCTCCTTTCCCTTTTATAGTCAATACCTTACTCAAACCATGGATCAAAACCATTGAGAAACAATACTAGGGATCCAAAACCTAGGTACAATATTTTAGATGCCAAAACCATGGACCAAAACCACAAGATCAAAAACGTTGGACCAAATACCATGGACCAAACATAAGATGCACATTTTTCTCTGCATGAAAGTCCATGCATTTTAGGTTTGCACCTTTTGTGTGGGAGACCTGTGAACGTATCCGCACCTTTTCAACGGTTCTCCTATGCAACCTGCTGACGACCGCATCTTTTGATTTGTGCACCTGCGGAACCAGAAAATAACTTTGCTGCACTATAATTTATCATCTGAGATGAGTGGGTTGCCATCAAGTACAACATATGTATCATAATGCCAA
>APFE030138426.1:0-14639 GCA_000404065.3 Pinus taeda | reverse complement strand
TATATATATATATATATATATAGAGAGAGAGAGAGAGAGAGATAATGAATTATAGGATAAAATATTAAAAAGTCAACATCAATAAACGTCAAAATTGTTGGCATATTCTTGAATTCACAATAACGTTCTCTTGTAATTCTTTATTAGAAAAATATTCTATTGTTACGAAACATATTAAGTGATACATTCTTATGTTCATCGTACAAATGGAAGAACTATTTCACTAGACCTCGAGGATATAGGTTGGAAAGACCCTTGGCCCTCATATAATATTTAAGAAATGCCATAAATGACTTAAGCCTCTTAGTAGCCACATCATTGGATACTAATCTTACTTTTATGGCAAATGTTCAAGACCAATTATCATATAATTATAAGGATAAACTAGTATTTGCCTCTAATTTTGCAAAGGGAATGTCGTAAAGCATAAATTGAAAAACAGTCGAGACATGGGAATGGGGAAATCTAAATAAGATGCAGAGATGTAGAGAAATGAAATTCTAATGTTGCATAAACTAAAATTGATTTAGGGTGCCTAAGACTATATTTTTTATTAATTATTGAATTAATATTGCTTCCTTTAAGCCATTCGATAGAAGCTTCATTCGTGCTTCTGCAAATCACCTAGATTTAATGACTTACTCAATGCTTATTAGTTTTCCCTGAAAGGTCTTTTGAACCTAAACAAAGTAATACATGTGATTTTGAAAGTTGTACAGTTGGAAAAGAAAATTGGCCAATTGGACTTCCTACTTCTATCAATTTTTTTAGCTAGAATACATGCCTGATAATCCACACTTTGCACTTAACGATTAATGACTCACATGATTAATTGTGCCTTGTACTGTGAATTTAATATTTTTATGCACTTACAATTAAGGGAACAAAGAAGATCCAAAGAATGTATACCACAGGGACCAATAAACAGTCTATTTGATAATCCTTGTTAGGTTCAACAAAAATAACATTATTTCTCCTTAAATCCTTCGCAGTCAATACAAATGTTGTATAACAAAAGGTTGACGTTGTTCTCAATCAAGCAATAATTTTGATCGAGAATGCCAGATCTCCTTGCTAAAGCACCAAGAATGTCTTGAACAACAACATTAGCTCTCTCCTGAGATTTCCATTGAGGAGACTATGCTTCTTTAACACCAAGTTGATGGCCTTCTCAGAGCTTACGACAACAAATGAGACAAAGATCATAAAAACGATTTGGAAAGCTTCTATGGTAATCAACAATAGATTTTGTACAGTGTTACTCCAAAAATTAACAAACATATTGGATTAATATGTTAGCTAACCAACATAATTGAGGTTCTGTGAAGAATTTCTTATTAAACGAAATACAAATTCACATCATGATCAAAATAGGTGCGTATTATGTAAGTATGATGTAATTTTGTAGAAAAGGTCTTCCACAGTAGCCTCAAGAAAGGATGCAGATTGGTGTTGGATTGTTTGTCTTGGATAATATTAAACTGTGGATACATAATTCACTCATCTCAAGGGATAGTTGAAACCATAGACAATCCCAACTCACAGAAGATGACTCAGATTTGTAAGCTCAAATATTTGTAGTTGTTTGCAACAACTCTCCAGACTTACCCTCAGAATTATGCCAATACTTTAACCTAAAAAATGTGCCAAGAATTCTCACAAATCTACCTTCCAAATGTCCTTAAGAGGATTCAAAATAAACCCATCGTTTGTGCCCTAGTGGGTGTTTGGTTAGGGCATCACTGTTTAGCCTTAAATTCTTTGATTATATTAAGGAATTAGGCTCCAAATGAATTCTTCATCCAACTACATTAGCTTGATCGAATCGTTGAACACTCTGCAATCATCTATCGTATAATCCAACCACATAGATGGATGACAGGTGGCCTAGAGGGAAGTTTTTATAAGCTCCTACATGTGACTACCTCTCTCTCCAAAGAATGAAGCAAACCCACAATTGTTTCGAGAACTTCCCTCTCCACTTTTTGGGCATAATTGTGCATAATTTTCTCGTCCCTCCCACATTTGTTCTTGGCGGATATGGATTTGTAGCCAAGCATGGGTAAGGCAGAGTTGCATTTCTCATCTAAGAAGAAAGCTCCCATTCTATTTAAGAAATTTTATTGCTAGGCTTATGGAACAAATATTGAAGCCACTTCAAATACCATACAAAGCTAATTTCTTCTTATTCGTCTCCAAAGTTATCGATTGCAGATAATTTCAAATTAAAACCACCAATCTTAGAGAACCTCCATATGATCATATAGCGTTGCTTAGTAGTTGTAACATGCAATATATGCTATCACCCCCTCAAGGTAAATGTTATCCAAGCAAATAATTTTGTAATTGCTAAGGTGCCAATAAAATAGGATCAAAGAGACCATAGTAGGACCTACGATGATGCTGTTTTCCTAGAAAATAAATAAGATAAACATATATCCAATACTTAGTTTCAAACATAGAAAATCAACCACAATTAAATGGAGTTAGGCATTAGTTTTAACCTAGTAGTTCGTTGGACTTTTCTAGGATTCACATTTTTCGACGGTCCAATGAAAGAAGGGTGGTCACAGTTTTGCATGGTTTACTAAAAAATGTACCTCAGGTGAACATAAACCCATGATTATCCAAGGAAGAGTGGTTGAATAGATAGCTGTACACAGACAAACATAAGCATTTTCCTGTTTCTTTCCTTGTGCATTACACAAGTGGATGTCTAGATTAGTGGACAGTCAAGATACATGGAGGCTTAACAACATTATTGTGTGGACTCCAAAACTAGTGAAGTTCTTGGAAGCTTCCAAAAATAACATCGCACATGATGTCGATCACTGGATTGATTGTATCTTAGGAGGATTTGTCACTGAGCTCATGATCGATACAACTATTAGCTATATTGAAGCAAAACATAGGTTCTTCAAGGGACCATGAGGTAAGTACTTAAAATCCCTGAAGACTTGGATTAAGATGTTGTTGTGTGAAAAATGGGTTATGCCATTGCCTTTATGTTTGGGACTACGTGAAGTGGAAAATCCTCCAGAAGAAATGGAGAATTGGGCTCTAAATAAAGTCTGTTTTTAGGACCCTCATCTAGTCACGACGAAGGAACCATTCTGAGTACACTATGAAGTGTGCTACAGATATTAAGTTTGGGTGTGTCGAGGATACCTCATCCATCCACTCCACCTCCACCTCCACCTCCTTCGCATACACATACACCTTCACCTCCACCTCCACCTCCACCTCTGCATCAACCATTCAACATGGAGAACACAATGAAGATGCCAATATTTAAAAGGGTAGGAAGTGAATACCTCTTGTTAGTTGCAGATGTTGTGTGGAAAACACATTAGATTACTGATGATAATATAAATAAAGCAAAATGGTCACAACATTGTAGGATAGGACGCTAATTTGGTATATCAAGTTCTGTTAAGATACACCTAACATGACGATGGAAGAGACTCAACAGACATTGAACATTGACTTTAAGAAGCCTAAGTTTTAGTCGCAGTCTGTAATGAAGTTTAAGGAGATACATCAAAGGGTAAAGTGTGCATACTTGGCGTGGAGGTATAAAAAGGGTCTCTTTCACCTCTAGTTACCTCACATTAATATGTCAATCTGGGAATGTTTTTCTATTTCAAAGAGTGTCTCAATCTGAGGCTTAGCATTTGTCAGAGTAATGCTCATAGTACAGTTGTTTGAAACTACAAAAGTAAATGGATGCGTGTCTACAACTTAACTACTTCAAAAGGCTAAATCTCACATTCATATATTAAGCAACGTATCAGTCAAGGGTTTGGTAGCAATAACCCATCCCTTTAGAAACTGATGGAAAAGAAATCAGAGAACAGATCAGGGGTCTAAGAGCCGGGTAGCAGGTGTCGGTGCTCACTACAGCTTGAGATCATCCTTAACAAATAATGAGAAATGAAACGGCAGATAAAGAGAACAACAATGAAATAGAACAACAACCTTAAAATGGAACAACAATTCGAAAATGGAACAACAATTCAGAAATGAAATAACAATTCAGAAATGGAACAACAATTGGGAAATGGAACAACAACCAAGGAATCGAGCAGTAACTAAGTTTAACAAGCTGTGAATCTATTCAATCACGTCAATCCAAACATCAATCCTTCATTCTTAAAGATGTACACACACAATGGAACAATACTGCCTACAGATACATGATGGAACAACACTGAAAACCATATAAACACAATGTGCTTAATCTGATTCCGTTATAACTCTAATTAGAAATCATACGATTGCATCTCAAGATGAAACAGTAATATTCAAGGATTCAATAATCATATAAAATCAGAGCTTCCAAGATAAATTCTGTAATGCTAAGGCACAATCGCGTAACACAAAAACTCGTAATGGAACAACAGTATCCTGTAGAGATTAACCGTATTATACCAACACCTAAAGGAATAGTAACATGATGCAGTGTCAATACAACACTTTTGTTTGCAGGAACATTAAATGGATTAAACACGACAAAGCATGTGACATAAACTTTAGAAAACACGTCAGATTACCAAATCACGTTGATAAGCAAACCACAAAGAAACCATGCGTAATGGTACAAGAGCAAGTGTCCTCTAGAGCCGGGCCCTTAGCCTCCAGGGGTACACCGCTTAAGGTTGATCCAGGCTCAAAGATAAAAGAGTAACCAAGTCTGCATTAATGCATGAAGTAAAATTACAGTAAAGCAAGTCTTAACAGGACGTAATGATCATAGTCTTGATCTTTTTAAAATAAATTACATAAGAGCATCACCATCCTTTAGCTAACAATGTTGCCCCTTATATAAGGGTGACGACAGAGATATCCAGATGCAGAAATAGATAAAACAACGATCCTGAGGGATCAAGGATCCTGAGGGATTCGCAGAATAGTTAATCCTGAGTTACTTCTTCTCTTTTCTGCGCCGAGCTGGTATCGCCACTTCCTTTCCTGGGTTGGTCGATTTTGATCTGGTTTGCATGCGTTCTCCCGTTGAAGGGATAGTAATTAATTCATCTTTGTCTTTTCCTTTAGGATGGACACTTTTCGTTTTTCCTCCCTCCTGTACATGGAAACGACAATTGTCAACGTTCTATATTAATCTCACATGTTTCGTTATAATTATTTATCATTTTCTAAGTTCATAATGCAAAAAGGCTTATAAGTCCTAATGAAAAAATACTGAAATAACCATCAAAACATACCTTCTTTGATACTCCACAAACCCCTCAGCTTACCCTTTTTCATGGCCTCGTGAAAACATTGTGGTTGACATGCAAGGCAGTGAGTGAGTAGGCTGGAGATGGAATCTCATGTGAGGGCCTACAGCCATGATGCTAAACTAGGTAATCAAAGAAATGGCTTGTCTGACCCTTAGGCATCTCATACAGGGCTTGGTATCCGGGTGCAGGATGCCAAATGATTGGACTCCAGAACCTATATCCTAACCAGGATAGCCCTGCCCTCAAAACAATTTCGCCATAGAGGGGAAAACGGTTGGCATCTAGTTTAAAATTCTCATACTTGAATGGTTCTCTGAGCTAGATATTTAGATTAGATATTCGATATCGAAATTTAGCTGCATCAATGGTAGGGTCTTTGATAGAGGAAAAGTATTCAAGTCCCTGCCGAATGATTGCCTCATGCATGGGTCATAATGCTTCAATCACTCATGGAGCCTTCATGAGATTTCTATGTTTCCTCCATAACTGTGCTGGGTCCCTAGGCTCAGCTCTTATCCATAGATCTAATCCGTTTTCTTGTCTTTGAAAAGCGTTATAGGCTTTGAGCCATTTAATTTGATTAACTGCAAATGAAATAAATTCCTATAATTGAATGTCCCCAACAAAAGGGCCAGGGTTCAGTTCGGTCTCTTGTTCTAGTACAAGGTTATGCAAGTAAAATTCACACAATAATCTCTGCACTTTTACCCCGTAGTGTTTACAACAGTTTATGAAATCATCTATGGTGTTAATTTGTATGGGAGCGCCTGCTTTAACAGCCTTTATTTTCAATTGCAAATACCTTTCCATAAAAAACAGGGCATAGTTCTTAGCAGGGGCTCTACATGATAGGACGTCATTGTATAGAGAACACAAGGTATCCATTTTTTTGATAACTACATCTAACCTATGAGTTACCTTTGCAACTTTCTCTTATTCCTTCTGCCATCCTTCGAAGGCCTGGCTTTCAGATAAGTTGACATTCCTTAGCTGCTGCTGTAGTTCTTCATTTTTTCTCAGGGGAACGTTTGCTCCCTAAGCTTTTCTGCTTCTTGCTGAGCTTGCTTCAAACCCTTCTGAAGGGTTACCATTTTGAAATCCTTTTTCCATGCAGCCGTGGAGGCTGAGAGCTTTACCTGAACTTTCCTATTGCACTGCTTCGAGTTTAGAACCCTTATTACTCCTGAAGGTGGTGCCTCCATCTGAATTATCTTATTATCCATTTCTATTTTAACAGGAACATCAGCCCATTGTTGTTCCTTTTCAATTGGAACAACAGTCTGTTTTTCAGCTTCATTTGGAACAACAGCTTGGCTTTTGTCGGGGTTTTGAGCAGCAGGATGGATTCTGGTCCTCCGCCTCTTGCCCTTAAGGGGTTTTGTTGGTGTGGTCAGACCTTTTATTCCTGAAGTCCCTTTTACCCTTTGCCTCGCCTTTAAAATCCTAATCTGCTGGTGAAGCTGGACTATTATATTCAATAATCTCTGCTTTTCCTTTCGTAATTCCCTTATTTCCATAATTTCTTCAGAAGGAACAACAGGTTATTTACTGCGGTTTGGACTGCGGCTAGCTTCCTGATTTTCTTCTTGGGGTGGTTGTTCTGGGACAAGAACCTTAATTGGCTCTATTATTTCTTGGGCTATTTCTTTTTCTACCCTTATTTCCTCCAGACTTTCTTCTAGTGCCTTCTGATTAGGAATTGGTTGTTTCTGCTCAGCATTTTCTGACATCTTCTCATTATGAACAGACAGATTTTCTACTTCTGCCTTTTTTGCATGTGATTCCTCAGGTGCATCTTTCTCCTGGGGTTTCTCTCCGGCATGGAGGTCTGATGGACTCGGAGGTTTGCCATATTCGCCCATATTGGCCAAAACTTTGGCCAATTCATCTTCCCCTAATGGGTCTTGTAATGGGCTGCCTCCCTGCTGTTCCATTCCCTCCTCCTGCTCGGACTGCTCGGCATCTTTTTCTTCTTCTTCTTCTGCTTCTGCTTCTGCAGACTGCTCTGCTTCCTCATCCTGTACTTCTGTTTCCTTGTCTTCCCTTGCGGATTGCTCATCTTCGATTTCCACCGTCTAGCTAGTGCCTTCCCAGAGCTTCTCTAACCCCCCTCGTATCCGTGCTAGCCGGACCGATTTCCTGTGTTTTTCTAGTTGCTCGGGTGTGCTAGTAACATGTTTCCATTTTTCTGATTTCTTGCGTTTTTCAGGTTGCTCGGGTGTGCTAGTGACCTGCTTCCGTTTTTTCGGACGTTCGGGTGTGACCAACCCCCCATTTACAATGGTAATTAGTTCTTCCCAGCTGCTCTATTGCTGAGTGAGACTATGGTTGACTATCAACCGAATCAATCTGTGATAACTAACAACTGACTCTACGTGCTATGCCTTTCTCATGCTTCGTACAATGTCATGAAGTAATGAATTCAACAATGCAGGTAAATTTACAGAGCATTTCTATTTTAGAACAACTAGGAGTTTAAGATGTCGTGGTCTTACCACGTCTTTTCTACCTTCACAGGTGATATAGCTTTGGATGGTCTTTGCTAATTCTACCCACGACTCTCCTAGTGTTGCTGGTAGCACCCCCTTTCCTCGAATTGTCAAGCTTTGTCCCTCATCCTCGAAGATCTCTATAATCTTCTGCAGCCTTTCCTTCTTTAACATCCATACTAGTCTAGTGGCTGGCAGTCCCGAGACTTCTACGATTATGTCATCGGTGACTGCTATATCTTACTGTGGAGTAGCCCTCTTGCAAATTCTGCAAGAATTCAATCGCTATTGTTTCATTGGACTCCTTCAGGTGGTTAAGATAGGTCAACCATCTTGCTCTTGCCAGGATTTCCTGGGCAGCAGCCAAAACAATTAGCACTTTCGATTCTCTGCGAATTGATCTTCCTCCCATAGTTTCACTGTGAATTCTCAAAGGAACGGCAGCTATTTGTTGAAACGCAGAGAAGCTGATGGTGTAAAACTTGTTCAAACTATAATGTTGCGGTGTATGTAGTGGAAATGGCTTTGAACAGTAACTCATGCAGAAAAAAACAAAAAAATAGGAATAGATAATACTGTTGAGCCATGCTATACCCCAGTACACAATCTCCCAAATAGTGAGCTGACACGTAGTCTCGGGAATGATGAGGTTAACCTGCCCCCCGTAATGTGATAGGCTGTCCCAGCCGTCAAATAAAGGAGCAACGCCCTTTCTGTAGCAAAGTCTTCAAGGAACAACTTATGGAAATATGCCATGTTTACAAAAACAGCTTATTACTGAAATCGAGGTATAAAGTTGCATCGCTTTAATACGTAAGAGACTGTGGTGACTTGATGCAAGGTCGGGGATAAGACATTTGCTGTAAATAGAGAGTCTCATGCGGTCATTGCCACTGGTTCTGTAATGATTGGTGATAATATATAGTCATGCGTTATATGGTTGGGGTAATAACATATAATTGATTACCACGGCAAAAGAAACAAAAGGATGCAACTAACTTACCTATTGGTGTAAATAATGCGACTTCAATACCATTAACAGTGCTCTGCTGCCGACAGGTGTCCATAACCTTGGCAGAGTTGTTTGTCTCACACATGGAACCATAGTCCTTTGTGTATGCTAGGAAACGTTGTGCAATGTCAAAATGTAGGCCATTATGCTGGCTTAGTGACTAGTTAGCCATAATGACATTCACGAGGAAGGAGTGAATAGTGGGCAGGCCGGCTCGTGATGAGACCTCATCTTCCAAGGGTTGTTTGTTTGATATACCTTTTGGACCATTTCCCTGGTGTGGTGGCCATAGTGGGAATGCCACTTCACTTCCGTCCCGATGATCATGGTAGGCCAGCTCTTAATGAGAATTCCTATCCTGCAATTTGACAATTTAGAAACCATGTTTGCTCCTTTTTTTTTCTTTGTTTTTCATAAAGTGCCTTCCCTATTTATACACAAAGGGTAGTTCAACACTCCTTAAGAGTAGGAATGGGGGAAGAAGTCTTAATATCCCAATAGGAAGGTATAGATCCTTTGCTCTTATTGTTGAATGATAATCAAAGAGGATTGAAAAGGGACCATCATTATACAAATAACCAATCAGAACAGAATTAGTAGAACAATGGCAGCAAAAGATGATGAATAAGCATGTCTTTCCTTCTGTCTTCTCACCAATTTAGGGAAATTTCTTATAAAGATAGTGATTTATGATTGACTGATTTCCGTATGTTGTGTTTTTGTTCCCATTACATAAGTGCATAGCCGTATTCAAAAAGACTTTAAAGAGAAATAAGCATCCTCAATTTAGAATAGCAAAAGGAACAAGTTGTTTCACAAGGAGAGGAAAAGCATATAAGTGGTGTTCCTTTTGAGGAAGGGAACAACAATAGTTGACAAATTCTGTTCCTTTGGAAAAAGGAACAGGAAAAACATACAAATGTCATTCCTTTGGAAAATGAATAGCAGAAAGCAAAAGTGTTGTTCCTTTGGAAAAGGAACAGCAGAAAGCAAAAGTTTTGTTCCTTTGGAAAAGGAACAACAAAAGACAAAAGTGTTGTTCCTTTGGAAAAGGAACAACAGAAACACAAAAATGTCGTTCCTTTTGGAAAAGGAACAACAGAAATCAAAAGTGTTGTTCCTTTGGAAAAGGAACAACAAAAAGCAAAAGTGTTGTTCCTTTGGAAAAGGAACAACAGAAAGAAATAGTGTTATTTCTTTGGAAAAGGAACAGCAAAAACACACAAATGTCGTTCCTTTGGAAAAAGAACAATAAAAATCAAAAGTGTTGTTCCTTTGGAAAAGGAAGAACAGAAAGCAAAAGTGTTGTTCCTTCGGAAAAGGAACAGCAGAAAGCAAAAGTGTTGTTCCTTTGGAAAAGGAACAACAAAAACACACAAATGTCGTTCCTTTGGAAAAGGAACAACAGAAATCAAAAGTGTTGTTCCTTTGGAAAAGGAACAGCAGAAAGCAAAAGTGTTGTTCCTTTGGAAAATGGACAGCAAAAATCTAAAATTGTTGTTCCTTTTGGAAAAAGAACAACAGAAAACCAAAATTGTTGTTCCTTTGGAAAAGAAACAGCAAAAACATACAAATGATGTTCCTTTGGAAAAGGAACAGCAAAAACTCACAAATTCTGTTCCTTTGGAAAAAGGAACAACAAAACACACAATTGTTGTTCCTTTGGAAAAAGGAACAGCAAAAACTCCTAATGTTGTTCCTTTTGGAAAAGGAACAGCAGAGGTAGCAAAACTTGTTTCAAAGATATGCACAAAAGTAACACAAGAAGTTATGTACAGACTGTAAAGAAAAGTAAATTCATTAGTGAATTGTAGGTGAGGAAGACTTCTCTTCTTCCCCCAAAATCTCCATATCTGAATCTTGGCGTAGTTGTTGGCAGAAGGACTCCCGAGTAAGTGGTTTGCGATAGAGATAGACTCGATGGCCATTTGCCTTAAAGGCATATCCAGAACCATCATCAGTGATTAGGGTAAGGGTACCATTGTCATGTACCTTCTGGATTTCATATAGACCCAACCAATGAGTCTGGAGTTTCTCGGGGAATCCTGAAACCTGGAGTCGTACAAAAGAGCCTAGTCTCCTTCGTGGAAGGCTTTATTTTTAATGAGAGCATCATGCCATTTAGCTCTCTGTTGCTGTATCAGAGCAGTGTGTTGAAGTACAGAGAGCCTAATTTCATCCAGCTCATTGATCTGTTGTAGCCGATTAGTCTATGCCTCAGTTAGGTCTAAGCCAACTTCCTGTGTTGTTCATAATGTTTGGATTTCGAATTCTATGGGGAAAATGGGTTTGTTTTCCAAACAATAGCTGATAAGGTGAGTAACCAGTGGTACTCCTCCATGTTGTTCTATAAGCCCACAGTGCTTCAGGTAGTCTGGCAGCCCAATCATGTCTATGTGATGCAACAATTTTCGTTATGATTGTTTCTATTATTTTATTATTGCTTTCTACTTGCCCATTTGCCTGTGGGTGGTATGTAGTAGTAATTTTATGCTGGACATGATAGTTATTGAGTGTTGCAGCTATTCTGTTTCCAGCAAACTGTGGTCCACCATCTGTAATTATCTCTCTTGGAAGGAAATAACGTACAGATAGATGGAACAGGAACTGTATAACAGAGTCTTTTGTGGCTCTTGGCAATGCCTCTGCTTCAACCCACTTGGTGACATATTTTGTTGCCACTAAAATGTATGTTTTCTGGTTTGATGGTGGGTTGATTGGTCCCACGAACTCAAGAGCCCATTGCTCAAATGGTTTGATGACTAGCTTTGGTTTCAGAGGCATCTCATCCGACTGACTAGGGCGTCCCGCTCTCTGGCAACTGTCACAGGCTTAGACAAATTTCTTTGCATCTTTGAAAATTGTGGGCCAATAATACCCTGTTTGTAACACTTTATGTCCAGCCCTGCGATTAGCGAAATGTCCACCACATGGTTGGTCATGGCAAGCTTTCAATATGTCAAAAATTTCCTCCTCTCGAATGCATCTCCTGATATGCATGTCTGCCCCTGTGTGAAACAAATAGACCCCAATCCAGGAAAATCTAGTACTTCGTTGAACAATTTGTTTTCGCTCATTAGGGGTTAGATGCTTTGGTAACTTACCTACTACTAGGTAATTGGCAACGTCAACATACGAGGGTGTTTGAACAGCGACAGCAAAGAGATGTTCATCCAGAAATTGATCTTCAACTGCTACTGCATCAACTGGCTTTGGCATTCTTGAGAGGAAATCAGCTACCAGGTTCTCATTTCAAGGTCGATCCTTGATTGTAATATCAAATTCCTGCAATAAAATCAGCCATCTAGTTATTCTGCCATTTGTGATAGGCTTGTTTGCTAAATATTTTATAGCAGAATGATCTGTGTACAGGATAACAGGATATACAGTAATGTAATGTCTGAATGTATTGACAGCATGTATAACGGCTAGAAATTCTTTTTCAGTGACAGTATAGTTTAATTCAGCAGGGGATAGATTTTTTCTAATGTAATAAATTGCATATGGTTTTTTATCCTCTTCCTGTCCAAGGACTGCTCCAATGGCTGTGTTTGAGGCTTCAGATGATATCTAGAATGGCAAATCCCAATTTGGTCCTTGAAGGACTAGGGTTGTGGATACGAGCTTCTTCAGATCCTTGAAAGCACGTTCACATATCCAAAGAAAATCAACATTACCAGTTAGTGCATACAAAGGTGCAGCAATACGTGAATAATGTTCTATAAACCTTCTGCAATAACCAGAAAATCCAAGAAAGCTACATACCTCTTTTTGAGTGGTAGGAGTATGAATAAGCAAAAGTATTTGGATTTTGGCTGGATCTACCTAAATGCCAGCTGCTGAAATATAGTGTCCTAAAATAAGTCTGTCCGTCATCATCATATAACATTTTTCATAGCTTAAACAAAGTTTGGTAGCAATGCAACGTTGTAGGACTTTTTCTAGTGTATCCAGTGCTGGGTCAAACTCATCTCTGTATGGAGTAAAGTCGTCCATATATACTTCTAGTCCTTCATTTATTAGGTCTGCAAAAATGCTAAGGGTAGCCCTTTGGAATGTGGCAGGGGCATTGCATAAGCCAAAAGGTAAAACTCGGTAGGAAAATGTTCCCCAAGGACAAGTAAAAGTAGTTTTGTCTTGCTCTTCAGGGGCAATCTGTATTTGGTTATACCCACTGAAGCCATCAAGGAAAGAAAAGAATTTATTTCTTGCGAAAGTGTCTAATACTTGGTCGATGAATGGGAGAGGGAAGTGATTTTTTTGTGTTGCTTTATTTAGCTCCCTATAGTCCACGCAAATTCTCCATTTCCCATTCTTTTTTGGTACCACCACAAGCGGAGAGACCCATTTACTATCAGAGATAGGGAAGATAAAGTTAACATATAAAAGTTTTTGAAGCTCAGCTTTTACCACTTCTTTTAGATGAGGATTTAGTCTTCTCTGAGGCCGTCTAATAGGTCTTGCATATTTTTCTATGTAAATATGGTGTGTACATAACTGGGGGTCAATTCCTTTCATATCAGGGTAGTCCCACGCAAATGCTTCTTTATATTTCCTTAACATATGGATGAGCTTTGTTTCTTGTTCGGATGTGAGGTTGGCATTAATGTTTAAGGTTTTTCCAGGTTCAACTTCCACAATTTTACTATTTGCAACAGAAGTGACAGGGATTTTGTGATCATGTGTATCTTTCAGAGGGTCTTCATCTAATTCGTTATCAAATGCTGCTTTTATCATATGACATTGGGTACGAGATGTGAGTTTTGTTTGACTAATGAAATTACTGATGGCATCATTTTCTGTTTGGTCTTTGAACTCAAGTGCTTCTTGTATAGTTAATGGAGATCTAATGTTATCAGTAAGATATGATAAAGGGTGCCTATTAGTTTTGACTATTGTGATACTTGGTTGAGCTGGGGGATATAGCACTAAATTTTTGATATCCGTTCCCCTGGTTATGATAATATTCCCTGGCTGACAGCAAATATAGGCATCAGCGGTGGCGAGCCAAGGTCTTCCTAAGATCAATGGATGTCCATCAAGTCGGGTTTTATGATTTATTATCAGAAAATCAGTTGGATATTCTCAAGAGTCAATCGAGACCATGACATCATGTGGTATGCCTTCTGGCCTAACCACAGATCGATCAACCAATTCTAACAAAGTGGAGGTGGGTTCTACAGACCAACTAAGGCATTGGGCAGGGTTTGACCATAAATTTGGACAGTTACTATTGGGTTTCCTGGGTCTTCGTATTTAATGGATGTTTCCTTTCCTGATAATAAGTCAGATAAAGTGCCGACTACTTGAACTCTTGGATTATTTGTTATATTCCTCCTTGGTCTTTTTATGCACAATTCTTTAATAGTTTTGCTTATATCGGGATGTCTTGAATGCCTTGGAGGAATGGAATGTTTATGTACAAATTTTGCAATTCTCCTAGAATGTCAAAATCAGGTTGTTGTATAGGTCAAGGTATGACTAATCGTTCTGGGAATGGGGGAGAGGATGTGGTTGCTTGATTATAAGTTTGTTGTTTATTCACATCCTCTTCATGTGACAGATGTTCTCTAGGTAACTGATCTTCAATCTGAACTATTTATTTCCCTCAGTTTGAATAATACGCCCAGATCTTAGCTGAAGATCATCACACTCCCTCAGATCGGGTCCTATTTCTAGTGTTTCTAGGATTTGGAGAGATTGGACCAGTCCGTTATTTGGGTTGGGGTTTGGTTACGCTAGGAGTTGCGGTCTCAGATTAGACTGGGGATTTTGCTGTAAAGCTGGCAGTGTAGGTTGAGGGAGAGGGATATTTCCTACTGGCTGATGCATTGGTCTCTGCCAGTTTGTCTGCCAAGCTGAGCTTTGTGAAGTAGGGGGAGTCCATTGTGGTGG
>APFE030138421.1:0-10397 GCA_000404065.3 Pinus taeda | reverse complement strand
TAGAGCAGAAATGGTATGATCTCCCATACCTTGCAACAGATGATGCCATAGCAGCGGTCCTCGATCATTAGCCAACCAAGTGGTGCAAGGCTTCAGATTTGTCAGCTGGGTCTAGTAAGTCCACAGGAAAGCAGAAGAAGGAAGAGGCTCGGTCGAAAATGCAGTAGTTGGCTGAAAAACGAAAAAAGGAGACTAAGGCAAAAACAAGAGCAGAAGCGGAGTGCACTGCGAAGGAACAGGAGGAAGAGCACGACTATGACAAAAGTCAGAAGTCTCCTTCATTGCAAACAGAGGAAGAGGAGCAATCTGAACAGGGTGGTGGAGACCAGGAGAGCACCCCCTTCTGGGTGAAGCGAAATTGGGAGCAGGAGAAAGAAGGACTGCGGAAGAAGTCCAAGGCCTCTAAGTCATCACTTGACCTGGTCACCTTGATAGAAGGTGACTTAGATGACATTGGGGATAAGGTTAGGGATGCGACCACAGAACTACTGCAATAGTTCGAGCAATAGCAAAAACAAGCCTTAGTGGCCATTCAGATAGGTCTGCATGAGCTTCAGATCCAAGCTACTCAACTACAAGTTGGTGTAGGACAGGGCAACACGACGTCGACTAGTTTGGCACTGGGGACCACTAGAGTAGCGGAGATGGTTCACTCCTTAGATCCTTGAGCCTTCGTGCTACCTGATGGAGCCTTAAGCACATAGACAGAGGCTAACATGGCTACTTTAAGGAACATTGGTCTCAACTTGGCCGCACTCCCAAGCAAATTCGTTCACATGCTGTAAGCAAGTGTGATTGTGGAGCTAAGGGCCTGAGAGCAGCATGCACTGAGTGTGATCAGCGAGCAGAAGGTTAATAATGAACAATTGTTCATTGAGAAAAAATTAGTGATAGAAACCTGAAAGAAGGTCCAGGAGAAGAATGAGCACACTGCAGCAGTGGTAGCAGAAGCGTACAAAACCGTTTCGGAACTGCACATCCCGGAAGAGGCACCTGTGGAGGCCAAGATTAAGAAGTTTGTTGCAGGTGTACGTGATGCTTGAATTGAGATGGCCAAGGTTTAGTTTGAGTTGAACCTCAAAATTACAAAGCTCGAGTTGAGGGCACAACCTTCAACTCCACCAGAGGTCAGAGAACAACATGAGGCAGCTGTCAAGAATGCAATTACTGCAGTAGATATTGCAGTGGAAGATTGCACTACGCTCTTTGAGCAATCGCTGGAGGTACTTACCAATATGCAGGAAGATCCCAACCTATAGAGGTTAGAAACTGAGGTGAGGGAATTGCAGCAACAGTATGACAAGGCAAGAGCGGCAACGCTTACCATCGCTATAACACAAAAATTGGCCAAGTTGTAGAAGGCAAAGAAATTGAAAGAACAGGCAGATGCACTGCAACGAAGAGAGGCAGTACTCAAGGCCATATTGGGGCCTTGGATGGATGAGGCTTATGTGTTCACCGCCGCCATTAACAAAAATTTGACTAGCCTGTAAACAACATAGCAGAAGATCCAAGTAGATAGTGTAGGACCAACAACGGAGTAGTAGGTAGAGAAGGTTAAGCATGAAACGATGCAGTGTACTGTTGAAGTCATAGTGGTGCAAGTGGAGTTGGGAGGTCTTCGGAGCAAGACCTCTGCACCAGCAGAGTGACTCAGGGGTGAGTCGCCATATTTGTGTTGGGGGCCTATTGGGACTGGGTCGCCTAGGGTCAATTTTGGGGTTAAAAGCCCAAGTTTTGGGGCAGAAAGCCCAAGTTTTTGTATGTAAAGTGTAAAGTCTTCACATTTTGTGGTCGTGAAGATGTAAAGTTTCAAAAATGGTTTCCGCCCTTTTGTTATGTAAGTTGTGTCGGCTTTAGAAGACCTACCCACTGTCCGCGTACCATGGGATTGTATAAAAAGGAGAGTCTTAGAAGAGTCTAAGGGGAGTTCAATGGCGAATGATGAATGCAATGGGTCAATAGTGAAAAGAGCAAAGAGTCTTAGAGTAGAAGAGAGGCTCTGCAGTTGTGTGCACAAAGGCCTAAGGTAGAAGTCCCCAGCGGAGTGCACGGATCCCTGCAGTTGAGTGTGCAGGGTAGTTAGAGTCTGTAAGAAGATCTGAAGCATTAATAAAGAAGATTCTTCTGGAATTATCTGTGTTTTGATCTATTTACTTCTGTTATGAATGAATGAGATTATGTTATGCTGAATAATCGGTTTATGATTTAATGCTATATTGATGCATGAATCTATATGTTTACATTGTTATATGTCTACAAATAATAATATATGTTTACACGAGGAATATCGTAATGCATGTTGAAGTTATTAGATACTAAGAAAATCTAGGTAAATACAGAGGTAAGGGTAATTACCAAAGAGTGTAAGTAGATAAACCATTTGTTTAGGGTCCGCGAAAGACGATCATAGACCTTCGGGAAGGTCTAGAAACTAAACAAGAGAGGTATATTGATAAGCCCTAAAAGGCTTATTGATCTACGTGAAGGTAGAGTTAGGGTATAAAACAATATCACTACCATCTTTGGGTGCGGAAAGTTGGTTGTTTCATCCCCCCATACTGCTACAGGTGAGAATTCAATCCGCACCCCGTGGATTAATGCCGAAAGTGCCAGTATTGTAGGGATTTATTTGGCTAATTAACATTGAACCTGGGTCAGGGCCCACTAAGCCAACATGTTGGAATCACTATCTCAGGTAACTCAACTTTTCTGCCAACCTGCAACTGAAAATTGAACCCTAACCCTAGTAATTTGTCTTGCCTGCCTAGGTACTACGCAACTTCTGATAATTTCAGCCTCGTGCTCCCTCTGAGAAATATAATTATCTCCTATACTTCTAAGCTTCTTGACTGATCACTCATGCTTTGATACCATGTGAAAATTTCATCTATCACAACAAATGGAAATTATATTTCTAACTGTTAATTTATTTAACAATTTATCTTTTGTGTGTTATGGAAAATAACAAATAATTCACACTCTGATTTTCACAATTAAACTACGAAATAAAATAGCATTGGAAACTAAGAAAATATAGCGCACACACACATAAATTTTACACATTTATTTTTGGACAAATGTCCTTGGAAAAACTAAATGTGTCAAAACCAATGTAGCAGTGAGGGGTTATATTATTATGCAACAGTGAAATTCTGAGTACAAATTGGATGCCGAAAACTGGAAATCAACAACAAGAAAATATGGTAAAGATATTCCCTAAGCAACCCTAACACGTTTGTGTTCCTGCACTAGTGCATTCTTGCACTTGCACATTCCTATACTTGTGCATTCCTGCACTCACGTTCCTACACCCGCACATTCTTGCACTTGTGCGTTCTTGCACTCACGCATTCCTACATTCATGCATTCTTTCACTCATGTTCCTGCACTCGCGCATTCCTTCACTCGAGCGTTCCTACACTGGAAGTAACTTAACCTCTTGCTGCTGCCTCTCCAGATCTGGAACTATTCCTATGGATCATTGTCCTTTCTCCTCATTAACACTACACCCCTCTCTGGCTCGAACTCTACTACTGCTAGCTCGATCTGCACAAGGAACTATTACTCAAGTGTCTCCTCTATGAGCACATCGATCCCTTCTTATATCATCCTGTTGGGACTTCAACGACCAAGATTAAATCTTAATCAATGGATCAGATAATTTTTGGATTGATCCATGTGAGTTTCTAGAGAATTCTCACCTTGACTTAATTAATTATGATTAATTAATCAGTTTTCCTAAGTTTAAACTTAGGGACATTAAAAAATAGGTTAATCATCTAATTAAGCCATCTCTATGTGGAATTTCTAGAAAAGATTTATGGGTTATGGACATCTCATGTATTCTAGCCTCTCCAGCAAGTTTCATGACTAGAACACATCTGATGCTACAAAAACTAACACAAATGGCTATTTATGGCTATTTATACATGCAACTAACCTTGTATTGGGTATTTTGGTTGGAGGATTGGAGCACAAGAGAGTCAGTGAGATAACCTCCCTTCTACTAGTGGTGGTTCGAATTTCCTTGGTTGGAAAAGGGATGCTTGTATGGGAACTTGATTCTTATTCCATGAGGTTTGTGTGTTATAAGGTACTAAAGAAGCAAAGGTGGAAGGGATATGTTCTTCTGCATGTGGAGCTTTAGCAATGGATTATGGACTCTTTTTGTGATGGTCAGTGGAGGAAATCACTATCTATTTCAATGAGGTGATCTATGTTACTACCCTCCTATTCTTGATTAGTTTGTCTATTTTCCCTATTCAAGTGAATCTTGTCCCTGGTTTTCAATCAAGGGTTATTGTTTTGGCTCAGGCTAAGTGAAATTCTGATTATAATTAGTCTTAGGTCTGATACTTTGTCATCTGAGTGTAGAGTGGGGAATTCTGGTATGTAGGTGTCTTGTTCCATGTCCAGTAGGCTACTTCTCATGACGAGTTTGGTTAATTGGGGTAATGTCATCTCACCCTCCTAGTATTCCTCAGTATTGTGCAAATTTGCAAGTTTAGGTTTTTGGATGGTCTCTGGTTTTGTATTCTACTAAATTCTTAGTGTCTATGGGTTCTATAACACAGGGAAGTAGATCTGGGAGCACCTATTCGGGGGTCCTTTTTATTAGTGGGGTATGGTCTATGATTTTTTTTTATGACTTTGTCTCTTGTGGTGACTAGTCCCTATTAGTGTTTTGGCCGGGTCATTTTCTTGTTACTTTTTAGTCTGTGGTCACTTTAGAGGTTGTTATAGCTGTGTCCCCCTTTTGACAGCTGTGCCTCCTAGGCAACACATGCTTTGTAGGGGGGGTTGGGGGAAGTATCCTGTAAGGTCAACAAAGGGTGAGGCTTTTTGATAAAGATTTCATTGCAAGCTATTTCAATGCATTCCCACTGTATACGCAAAGAGAAATTAGAAAGCCAAAAAATCATGTGGGAGTGGAAAGATAGTACCACTCAAATTATGAGATTATGGATGAGGTTTCTTGTTGGGTTTCAGACCCCAGCCATAATAGGGGATAAAAAAACAGTGTCTGAACTTAGTGGCTCTACACTAGTAGATGAAATTTTTTCTTGGAATGGTCTTGAAGGATAAACAATTTGAAAGGTATAATATATTTGCTTCTTTAGAGGACATCAAGAGGATGTTGAGGGACCAACACTTCACCTTGGATATGCTAGATGCAAGGATGACTCATGTAAAAGGACACATGCATTATGGTTGGGATGCTTCTACACCTCTTGGATCGAGTCCCAAGGACCTTGCTCCCATCTCTTCCTTTGAATTTGGATGATGTTTAGGCTTGGTCAGTTTTTTGGATTCCTTCTACCTGTTGTGATGGTTTCCCAACAGGAAGGATATTTTTGTAATTTGGGTTTAGCTGCAAGGCTCATTTTTTTATTTTGGGATAATGAAAAAACTTATCAACTGTGGGTGTGCTTCTATCCCTAGGAGACTTCAAAAAAATCCTTAGTTGATTGGATGTAACAACCATGTACCTCTGAGTTTAATTTGATAATATAAAGCGATTGAATTTACAAAAAAAAAATCTAATCCGAAACAAATCAAACTATAAAAAAAAGGAAATTTGTTTTTTTTTGTGCAATGATATTTAAAATATCGTAGGTAAAAAACAAGGGTTTTTAGGTAAGCATGCACTTTAAGGACGCTGCAAATTTCAAAAAAAAAACTTTCTCATTTCTAACATTTGTTATATAGTTGACAATATTCCACTTGGTTGGAAGTTAATTTTTGAAAATAAAAATCTTGAATTTAAGTATGTCTTTTAATTACCTTAATTTAAACATACATTGCCAGTTATAAAAGTAAATCATTTGGAGTCCTAAAGTTTCTTTATTATTCTTTTTTTATGTTATATTTTTATATAGTTTTAACTTATAAAAGTAATTTATTTGTAAAAATAAACTTATATGAAAAGTTAAAGAAGGGGGACATTTTTTTATTATTATTATTTACAACTTATCATGTTCATCATGCACCCAGGACCATGTGGGTGAACCACCAGCGACCATGTGGCACCTTAGTTTCCATTATATGAGTTGTACAAGTAACAAATTGAAATGCAAAAGAGGAAATTGAGCACACACAATGCTTAATGTTGTATAACACAAACTTGCTAGAATGATGGTAGCTTATATCTAAAGAGAGAGATGTCAGATATCTTCATTTAAAAAAAAAGGGTATTACAAGAGGTCAAAAGAATGACCTTTTAACATAAAAGTGAACTCTAATGGTCTAAAGCCATAACCTTAGGAGGTAAAGTGCCAAAAGGTTTGCAAGCCCTGAGTTGGTTAGTTGATAAATCAACTTCCTCGTGGCACACTTTTGTATATGATCTCTATTTGGGGTTCATATTATTCCATTGGGAAGGTCTAATTAAGAACTACAATTTTATGAATGACCTAAATGTCTCAAAGATAAATACAAGCCCCCAAATTTCCCAAAAAAGATCATTGAGGACCTCAAAATGACCCCAAAATTTTTGGATGTAAAAAATCATAACAAAAATACCAATATGGAGAACCATTGTTGATTCAATAGAAGAGGTCAATGACTAGAAATATCCACTTGGATCATTCCATTTTTACTTTTTATGCCTTCTGTAAATGGGCATAACTTTGTCATTTTAAAGTTGTTTCCAACATTGTTTTTCCTTAAAATTGTCTTTTCTTTTTAGCTCTCTCCATTTGAATAGTTATTTTTTACTTTCAAGGCCATCTTAACTTCATGTTGTAATATGGTGAGTCAAGGTGAGTACTTACTTTTAGAAATTCCTTGTAGATTCAAACTGCTTATGTAATATGCTAAAACAAAAGACTTGAATCTACTCTACTCATCAGTGGAAACAATTAATTGATCCAGAAATAACAACATAAACATGAGACAAGATTCAATCACATATGCTCAGAGATTTGTCTAATGGGAAATATCGCTGCTCAAAACCCCTTCTTATCTGTATATTGCATTAGTAAGAAAATATGAGAAGATTACAATTCTTTTCTCAAGCCCAAGTAGCCTTTGCACTATCTCTATCTGTCTCACTACTTCCTAGACAAGCCTTGGCCAATACTTAACCAATTTTCTGCTTCCTTCCAAGCTCCTACTTCCTTGCGCTATTTCTCAAATGAATTAGCCCCCTATTTAATAGGAAATTCCTCATCCAAAACTGCCAATCCCTATAGGTCCTTCTATGACTGAATGCACCACCTGTACAAATCAGAAAATTATACAACTGATAGTACGCTACCCTTGAACTCTAATCTCAACTGGATAACTTGAATTTCATACATGCATGAGTTAATTATGGTTGATTTATCAGTTAACTAGTTGAACACATGAAGTTTCACCCCATTGCTAGACCTCATACTACTTCCTCCAACATTTGGAACTAGCTTAACTGACTTTAACTCAGTTAAACTAAAGTAATTAATACAACTCAAATTAAACTCAACCTAAGCTCCTAAAATTTAGGAATCACTCTACACAACTCAAGTTACACCCTTTACTCAAATTAACTGAGCCAAGTAAGTGAAATTAACTTAGTTAACTCATTCTTGTTGTCTTGTGATGTGGAATTACAATTTTCTCCTAATTTCATAAAAGGGAAAATTAAATTGAGACTTTTCTTGTTGCATTTTCAACACTCCCTCTCAGCAAGAAAGGGATTCACATCTAACCCAATCCAACACCTTTGGAATGTATTGCATGAAACACTTCTCACTGTTGCTATTGCAATATATGCAACTGAAAAGAATCCAAAAATAAATAAAAAATAATCACTAAATCAATCTGCAACTGTCTATTGGGAAAACTATGTTTCTATTGAGTCTGCTACTGAGCCTCCCTCTCTGCTGTCAACTCTATTATGCACTCCTTAGTATCTGAATGACATTGATCCTCAAGCTACTGAATGTTGTGGGCCCTCATACCAAGGTAATGATACATGAGACAAAAAAACACCTCAATGGACCCTGCTCATATTTCTGTCACTCTTGGGACTATTAATTCACATCACCCTACCTCACACCTGGAGGTATGGCTGCATGTGCTCCCTCTGCCCACTTAGCTCAAAAGTTTCCCCTACTGGAGGTCTGTGCTTGAGTGGATATTTCCACTCTGTCTCCTCTCTGCTTCTCCAATTGTGGCTGCTCCACAACTTGCCAAGTCTTACTCTGAGGCTCCATTTTGAGAGGTAAATTATGCTCCCTCTCAACCACCAAGTCTCTAAACTTTGCCTTGCTCCTCAAGGCATTTCATGCATCTTTGAACTTGAGTGCATACAATTTCTTGACTCACACACCGATATGCTTCACCTGTCCCATGGTGAGGTGTCTAAGGAAAACCTTTCCTTTGCTAAATATCACAGTGTAGCCACGATCTTCCAATACTGTGACAAAAACAAGATTCTTATTTAGACCCGGAACAAACATCACATCCTTGAGCTCGAGAGGGGATCCAAACTCCATTTGAAAAGTAACAGTACCAATTTCGGTCACGCTATACCTTCTGTCATCTTCAAACTCACTGTTCTGCTTGAGGCCTTTCTCCTCCTAGTCACTGAAGAGATCTCTATTCCCCGTCATATGGAATGAGGCACCGCTATCAAGATACCACATGCTTCCCATTACTGTGCTTTCCATACATCCAATGAGAGTAAAATCAAGCTTGAATTGTGAAGCTATAGCTTCACCTGCTATTGCTACCGCAATCTCATTCTTGCTTGCCTACTTCTATGGATATTTCATGGCATAGTGGCCGAATTCATGACAGTGAAAGCACTTGATGTTGGAAAAGTATTTCTTCTTTCCCTCCTCACCTTGGGACTTCTTTACCTTTTCTTTTTCACTTTTGTTGACAAATGCAAGGTCCTCTTCCTCTTCTTTGGACGAGGTCCCATCTTTGTTGTCCCACCTTATTTCTTCCCGTGCTAGATTGGACCATAGCCACTCCCAAATTGGTAGTTTATCTCTACCATCAACAAAATATTGATAATTATGCCAGCGCTTTGGAAGACCCAAAAAATATAGAGCTACCAAATATTCTTCAGGGGTAGTCACACTAACCCCACCAAGTTCATCAAGGCACTCTGTAAACTTGCTCAGGTACTACGGAATTGTGTTATTCTTTTACATCTTGATGCTCCGAAGATTTTCCTTGAGTGTCAGATTCATGTGTTCACTATTGTTCTCAAACAAGTCGTTTAGTGTTTTCCACATCACGAATGGAGTTTCTTTCCCATGGAAATTCGAGACAATATGATCTCGAACTCCCTCCAATATGATCCTCTTCACTTTAGCCACATCCTTCTTCCACTTAGCAAGATCCCGGGCATCATATGCTGGGGGTTTTACCACATTTGTCTTGATGTAATCTAGTAGCTTGTTATCATGTAATAATGACTCCATACGGATCTTCCATGCCACAAAATTTGTGGTTACTTCCAGAGCATAGTCGAGCCTGAGTCCAGTGGAAGTCATCTTCTCAATCCTGGAGAAAAACTACAACACTAATCTTGTAATTCGAACCTCCTTCACAAAATTTGGATTATCTTCTCTTCTATTGTGATTCTAGCTTTGATACCATGTAGAAATTCCTTGTAGATTCAAACTACTTATGTAATATGCTAAAACATAAGACTTGAATCTACTCTACTAATCTACGGAATCAATTAATTGATCGAGAAATCACAACATAAACATGAGACAAGATTCTATCACATATGTTCAAATATTTATCTAAGGGGAAAGCTTGTTGCCCAAAACCAATTCCTATCTGTATATTGCATTATTTAGAAAATTGAGAAGATTGCAATGCTTTTCTCAATCCTGAGTAACCTCTACACTATCTCTATCTATCTCACTGCTTCCTAGATAAGCCTTGGCCAAGACTTAACCAATTTTCTGCTGCCTGCCAAGCTCCTATTTCCTTGCACTATTTCTCAAGGAATTAGCCCCCTATTAAATAGGAAGTTCCTCATCCAAAAATGTGCAATCCCTATAGGCCCTCCTCTAACTTCATACACCACATGTACAACTCAGAAAATTATACAACTGATAGTACACTTCCCTTGAACTCCAATCTCAGTTGAGTAACTCAAATTTCATGCATTCATGAGTTAATTATGGCTGATTTATCAGTTAATTGGTTGAACACATGAAGCTACACCCCACCACTAGACCTCCTACTAGTTCCTCCAAAAGTTGGAACTAGTTTAACTGACTTTAACTCAGTTAAACTGAATTAATTAATTACAACTCAAATTAAAAACTCAACCTAGGCCCCTATGATCCAGGTGGATATTGGTGGCCACCTGCCAAGTCCATCTGGACCCCCATCATTGTCTCTTTCAGCATTTTCAGTTTCCTTAATTGTAGCACAACTTA